>LNAC01001021.1:246291-297797 GCA_002007465.1 Ailurus styani | reverse complement strand
CCCCCCCTCCCCCCCACGACCCCCCACCCTGCCCCTCAAGTTCCTCATATCAGAGAGATCATATGATAAACATATTCCTTTTATCTTCTTGGCTGATAAACTGTCCAGATCTTAGGAAAACACGAAAATATGGGTGAAACAAATCAGAAAACAAAGGATAATTTTGTTAAATAACTGTTTTCTTGCTTCTCACATACTGAACTTTAAAGATACTTTGCATCAGCTTCAAATGACTTGAATAGCCATAGTGGTGACTTTTAAATTATGGACACATGTCTTCTGCAGCACATAACTTCATTACATTGATTCCATCTGTCACAGATTTAGACTTCTCCCATTCCTCTACTTTTGCCTATCAGGACTCTAAGCAATTTGAAATCACAGGGGGGGAAAAGATTTTTTTTTTGCCACATATATTGTTTCCATCTCTGAGGATAAGTATTTAAAAAATTATCAGACCATGCTTCAAATACAGCACCTGAAATCCTTTTGATCAGGCTATAATGATGCAGCTTATAGGCTACAGAAGATCAGAGATTTATAAGCCTCTTAAAAAGGATTTTCTCATCCCAAACTGATATTTTGAAAGCAGAAAACTAGATTTCTGTCTTCACTGTTTTTCTGCTTGATTCATAATCCACTGGGAAATCTCCTTCTCTGGATGTCTTAAATAGTATAGCTTTTCATTTTTTGGAAATAGTTTGGCTATGATCCTTCCAGGAAGTGGAGGGTGTGGAATAGATGGGTTTCTCTTCAATTTATAATTGAATTTTAAAACACACTGGAAAATCAAGACAGTGATTTGAGTAAGGTCAGGATGGGAGTTGGGATGGGCATCTCTACTTTCATTTAATTACCTGCAGTAGTTCTAATTGCAAGAATTTTTTTTTGCCTCAGTGATCCTGATAAGTATTTCACTTTTTTTCTCTCCTTGTTATGGAGATACAGGATTCATTACAGTGGAGTGCTTTTCTTACACTTGATTTAAGGTCAGGTAAACTATGATACACCTTTTGATAAAATAATGTATTTTTTCAAAACTGGTCTTTTCGGGGCACCTGGGTGGCTCAGTCAGTTAAGCGTCTGCCTTTGACTCAGGTCATGATCTCGGCGTTCTGGGATCAAGCCCCCCCCCACCCCAGTTGGACTCCCTGCTCAGCAGGGAATCTGTTTTCCCTCTCCCTCTGCTCTTTCTACCCACTCTCATGCTCTCTCTCAAATAAATAAATAAAATCTTACCAAAAAAGGTCTTTTTTTCTCCTGCTTTTATTGAAGTATAACTGACCAATAAAAATTGTATATATCTATTTATCCATAGGATACAAACATAGTGATTCAAATGGGTACCTGCACCCCAATGTTTATAGCAACAATGTCCATAATAGCCAATATAGGGGAAGAGCCCAGATGTCCATCGACAGATGAATGGGTAAAGAAGATGGGGTATATATATATATATATATATATATATATATATATAATGGAATATGACTCAGCCATCAAAAAGAATGAAGTCTTGCCATTTGCAGCAACATGGATAGAACTAGAGGGTATTATACTAAGCAAAATAAATCAGCCAGAGAAAGACAAATATCATATGATTTCACACATATGTGGAACTTAAGAAACAAAACAAGTAATCATAGGGGAAAGGAAGGAAAAATAAAATAAGATGAAATCAGAGAGGAAGACACACCATAAGAGACTCTTAACTCTAGGAAACAAACTGAGGGTTGCTGGTGGGGAGGGACAAGGAAGGATGGGGTAACTGGGCGATGGACATTAAGGAGGGCACTTGATGTAATGAGTACTGGGTATTATATGGAGCTGATGAATCACTAAACTCTACCTCTGAAACTAATAATACACTATATGTTAATTAAATTTATTTTAAATTTTAAAAACATTGTATATATTTAAGTTGTTCAACTTGACAATTTGATATATGTATGCACTGTGAAATCATCACCACAATCAAGCTAATTAACATATCCATCACCTCAGGTGGGTTTTGTTTTTTTTTTGTTTGTTTTGTTTTGTTTTGTTTTTGCTCTCTTTTTAATTATTTCAGGTTACCATCACCAATGAAGCCCTCATTCTTTACTCCTTTCTCTTTAAGAGAAGGAAGGAATAATGATAGAAGCTAGGTATATTTCAATAATGAAAGAAATTTTTAAATGTCCCTTCACTGATATGTTTCCAAAAATGTTGAGCAAGGATCTGACTTTTATTTTGCTGGTGGAGGTGATGATGTTTGTGTGAGGTTTTTTGAGAGGGTGAAATGTTACTAAAGTGTTTTCCCAGTGAGAATAAGCAAGCATCTTCACAGCTCAAGATGTAAAGGAATTGTCATCTTTAGTCATATAGGAACTGCTGCAGTGATCTATGTGTCTTGATAAATCATTTTGGTCTTCTCCAAAGCAATACAGAGAATCTTGATTCAGCCATATTTGAGTGCTTTTTTAAATGGTGGGTTTTGTGAGTGTGAGTATCTATATTTTTGAGTAATCTGTCAATTCCTTTCATGCTTTATGAATTATGGATAAATGTGTAATGGGTCTCACTCTAGCCCCCCTGAATTTTAGCCAGGCAAGCCAAGCTGTGCTTCTTAATTGATTGATCAACTGGATTGAGAAATGCTGCCTTAATGAAAGAAATAGCTCTTAATTCAACACTAGCTATGTTTATTAGAGTAAAAATATAAATCATGCCTTCCTGTAGTGCATTTGTGAGGAAGCCATAGATAGGCTTATCTTTTCTTTTTTCTCTTTTATTGTTCCTGTCTGCCTTAAAATCAACATAGACAAGGGTGTATTCTGTAATATATTGTTCAATATAGAGTCTTGTTACAGATGAACAAGTGTCGGTATAAATTTTGAATCCTCTCTTTTTTCATTTGTTTCCAATAAGAAAACAGTGTCACCAGTAAGCATTTTAAAACTTTGTCTTCAGTTTTTTTTTCTGATTACAGAAGTTATATACATCCATGGTAAAAAAAAAATAATAATAATAAAGTGAAACAAAAAACTAAGATCAAAAGAAACAGAAAAGCAAGATAAAAAAAATAAGTTATCTGTAATCCTATTACACTGAGGTAACCAGATTTTAATTTTAATATATTTATATAATAAAAGTGATATCATTCTACACACACTGTAATCTTTCATTTAACATATACTGGACTTTGATCTAAGTCATTCCTTATTCTTCTAGGAATTATATTTAATGCTTGCATAATATTCTGTTGAAGGATTTATCATAATAAATGTAATCAAACCCTTATTGCTAGACATTTAGATTGTTTTCCAACTGTCTCCTTTTAAAAAACAGCAGGGAATGTCCCTAATATTCATCTTAATTCACATATCTTTTTATTTTCTGTAAGTAAAATTTCTGGGTCAAAGATTATGACTATTTGTGTGGCTTTTAATACATATTTACAAACTGCCATCTAGAAAGTTGTCTCAAATTACATAAACACCAGTAGCATAAGAGGCCTATTTTTCTGACTACTCCATCATTCATTGAATATTATCTTCCTTTCAAACCATATTTGCCTAATTGATAGACGAAAAATGATCTCATGTTTTGATTTGCATATTTTTCATCCTTTGAGAGTAAATAGTGGTTCATGCATTTATTGACCATTTTTATTTTTTCTTGAGTGAATAACCCATTCTGGTCCTTAGCCCATTTGGGGTGGGGAACATTCTTTTTTTTTTAAAGATTTTATTTATTTATTTGACACAGAGAGAGAGATTACAAGTAGGCAGAGAGGCAGGCAGAGAGACAGGGAGAGGAGGAAGCAGGCTCCCTGCTGAGCAGAGAGCCCGATGCGGGCCTCGATCCCAGGACGCTGAGATCATGACCTGAGCCCAAAGCAGAGGCTTTAACCCACTGAGCCACCCAGGCACCCTCATTTTTGTTTCTTATTGATTTCTAGAAACTCTTTTTTGTATATTATTGGTATTAACGTTTGATCTTATCCATACTGCAGATTTTCTGCAATCCTCTCCCATATGTCTTACTTTTTAATTTTGTTTACGGTATTTAAAAACACTGACAGATTATTGAAAAGGTCATGTTCTAATAAAGCAGAAAACTAGGGTGGGTAGGGGAGAGAAAAATGTCTGCTTGATCTGTCCTTTGTTCCTGACCACATAAAACTATGTACTTATTTTTATTTCGAATGATTATGAGTCTAAGCTTCTGTTACCATGACAGAAAAAATGATAGAAAGCAGAATATTCATTCATCCAGCTTTTTTATTTGCATGATTCCAAATGCCTGGTTTGATTTGGATTTAGTGTTATTTTAACGAGGTGATTATTCTGAAATGTTGTACTAATACAGCGATAGTTACAGTTCATCTTTCACCCACAAGAGGGCAATGAAGACCAGATAGTGTTCTGCCTTAGACAATAAGTAGAGGACAGACTGAAAGAAATAACTGAAGGGTCACCTAGAAATCATCCATGTAGTCTCCCTCTCCCTTATTTATAGACTAGAAAACTGATTTCTGGAGAGGTGAAATAACTTGTCCCGGGGCACAGAGTTTGCTAGTCAAAGAGCTGAGTCCTAGGCATTTTCCAGTTTACCATACTGTGATTTACCGTATTGTTAATTAAATTGACACAATCTGTAAACACATACAGATGATCCTGACTTAAAATTGTTTTGCCTTAGGACTTTTCAACTTTACACTAGTGCAAAAGAGACACATTCAGCAGAAACCATGCTTTGAATTTTGAATTTTGATCTTTTTCCAAGCTAGCAATAGGTGATAGATACTCTCATGAGCTGGGCAGTGGCAGCAACCAGGACTTCCAGTCAGCCATGAGATCATGATGGACCCATACACTGACAATCATTCTGTACCCTACAACCATTCTGGTTTTCATGTTCAGTACTGTATTCAATAAATTACATGAGATAATCTACACTTTATTTTACAATATGCTTTGTGTTAGATGATTTTGCCCAATTTTAGTCTGACGTTAAGTGTTCTGAGAAAGTTTAAGGTGGCCTACACTAAGCTATGATGTTCCATAGGTTAGGTGTTGTAAATGCATTTCCTTATATTTTCCGTTTATGATGGGTTTATCAGGACATAACTTCATTGTCAGTGGAGAAAGATCTGTACATTTTTTTCTGATTTTTAATTTTTTTTGCCTTTTGAAGTAAGAGTCACATAACATTAAGCGTTTTAAAGTATATAATTTAGTGGCATTTAATGTATTCACAATGTTGTAAACATGTACATTTTAATCTCCAAGATTCAAATCCCAGTCCTACCATGAAGTAGGTGTATTACCTTAGGCAAGTTATATAACCTTGCTGGGCTTCAGTTTCCTCAGCTGTGTAAGAAGAAACTGTCTTCCATAACAGGTTGTTGTGAGGATCACCAGAAATAATCTGTGCTTGGTACAGAGTAGATTTAAAAATTCTGTCTTGGGCGCCTGGGTGGCTCAGTGGGTTAAGCCTCTGCCTTTGGCTCAGGTCATGATCTCAGGGTCCTGGGATCGAGCCCTGCATCGGGCTCCCTGCTCAGCAAGGAGCCTGCTTCTCCCTACTCTCTCTCTGCCTGCGTCTTTCCCTATTTCTGATCTCTCTCTCTCTCTCTCTCTCTCTGTCAAATAAATAAATAAATCTTTAAAAAAAATTCTATCTTTTCTTCAAGATATAAATCTGTTGCTCCCTATCCAATATTAGTATTTCACATTATGAATAAAAACAGATTCCAGAGTAGATTTTTTCTCTTTTCATGACTATTACTGCATTGTTTACATTGAATTTTAAATAGGCTCAGAGTTTAATAATTAAAAATTATGAAAAGGAACTTCGCAGTACAGGTTCCTGTGACATAGTTGGCAAAGGATTACAGTGTTTAATAGATGCAAAAGCCCCCTTTAAAACAAGCAAGAGTCTTAACAGGAATTTTGAAAGATGGAAGATGATTCCAGTGAGGTGCAGAAAACATGATGGTGTGTGTTCTATTTAGATCAAATTTTGGAACTGACTCTAACATAGGTAATTCAATCCCCTCTTTTATAGATAATAAAATTGAGGACCAGAGAAATTAGACAAATTCCTGAAGTGACAGATCAGGCTTTAGAACACTCATCTGCTAGTTCTCAGTCCTGTGCTGTTTTCAGGATGCCTCACTGTCTGGGACTAGCATTTTTTTTTCATTTCTTCCCCAGCTTTATTGAGATATAACTGACATACTACATTGTGTAAGTTTAAGGTGTACAATGGGATGACTAAATACATGTATATATTGCCAAAGGCTTAGTATAATAAGATTAGTTAACAATCCTTCACCTCACATAATTACCATTTTGTTGTTGCTGTTGCTATGGTGAGAACATGAAAGCTCTACCATTTTAGCAACTTTTAAGTATAAAATGCAGTATTTTGGGGGCCCCTGGGTGGCTCAGTGGATTAAATGTCCAACTCTTGGTTTCAGCTCAGGTCATGATCTCAGGGTCCTGAGATTGAGCCCCACATTGGGTTCTGTGTTCAGCGGAGAGTCAGCTTGAGATTCTCCCTCTCCCTCCGCCCCTCCTTGTGTGCTCTCACTCCCTTTCTCTCTAAAATAAATAAATTCTTTAAAATACACTATTGTTAACTATAGTAACCATGCTGTACAATAGATCCCCAGCACTTATTCATCTTATGTTGTTTGAAAGATGCAGAAGAGGTAGGGATGGGGGTGGGGAATGAAACCAGAAGGTTAAGGAAAGGAAAGTTTCTAGGCAAAGCAGGGTTCAGTCCTCAGACATTAGAAGGGGGAGAAGTGAAGATTAGCAAGCAGCCCTTGCCTGGGTAGATTTCTTTAGAGTCAGTTATTCCCTTGTCATTCCTCCCAAGGAAGGAACTACTGAGTAGGTATGCCTCCGCAATAGACTTTGCCTTACTGAATAAGCAAAATCTACTCAAAATCATTGAAATCAGAGCATAGTTATTGTCAGCATCCCAAGTCTTTAAAAAGTCTGATTAAAATTACTCAAATCACTAAAATCTAAGTGTCCCTAATAAAAAGAACAAGGAAAGAGATGCCTGACAGAAAGATTTTTAAAATTCTGTTCTTCAATCCCATATTCTTTGTTCCTCTTATGTGGAGATCCAAAAAGAAAAATAGTCATTAGCAATCAATTGTGAAAATTGCTGTTAAATTATATAGGAGTTGTTAGCTTTTGTTATTAGCTAAATCTCAGCCAAGTGAGTTTCCTGATCTGTAGTGTTATTCTTTATATGGTCATGGCTCTTTGTCCCAGTGAAATTTTTTTTATAACATACTAAATTTAGCTGAAGAATCATTGTCTCTCTGCATGACGCACCTTTTACTGTTTTTCTTCTAGAACACTCCTCTATTTACAGTAGTAAAAGCTGATTTACCTAAAATTCTGGCAGATATTTCTTAACTGACATTTGCATATTTCAGTATTATAATGAAAAATTTTAAAATGATAATCCGTAGACATCATAAGAGGCTAAATTACTTACTGGATCATAAAAGAAAAAAATAAGGGATATTACCTTTAGTCCATTCTCTAGTATAAAAAACAGGTATTCCATATATGATGCAGATAGATATAGTGTATATGATAACATAAATCCCATTACTCTACTTTCCTGGAATAGAGAGTTCATTTTCTTTCCTTTTCCTCTTTACATTTATTTTCCCTACAGAATCTTATTTCAAGAATGGTAGGTTATTTCTTCCAAATTCCACTCCATGTTTAAGTACTTTCACCAAATACCTGACAGGTGATCATTGAATCAATGCTGGAATACTGCAGGTGACAGGGAACTTAATATTTTACAATGCAGATGACTACATCGTTGCAAAGATGGAGCACCCTTCCTTATTTGGAATCAAATTTTGACTTCTAATGACTTCCACTGATTGCTCCTAGGGCCATTCAAAACAAGTGTTTCACATGACATAGATCTTCCAATATTTGAAGACAGCTTTATCTCTCACAGGTATTATTTTCATGACTTGAAATCTCCCAGGTCCCTCAGTAAAATGCGGCATGTTTAAGCCCATCATTTTCATAGTAGTAAATCAATATTCATCCAGGGTCTACACTGCACCAAACACTATTTGAGATATGGACATGAAAAGAGTAAATGGGAAGCAGCAGGAGCAAACCTTGAGGCAGAAGCAAAAGCACAAAGAACCATTTATTCCCAACTAAGGAATCTACATGTGTTTTGAAAATAATATGCAATAAGAGTAAGGGTTTAGGCAAAGAGGCAGGAAGCTCAGGTTTGTGTTATAGTATGATTACTCCAGCAATGTGCAGGATGGGTTATGGCAAGAGTGGGGATGAGCAGCCTAGAGGCAAGTGACCAGTAACTATAATTACAGACATGCCAATTATTCAAGGCATCTAGACTCTAGCCAGCCAACATTTTTTAAGAATTGTCCACAGAGCAGCTGGCCACCTATGGCAGAAACATCTGGCGGCCTTGTGAAAAATGCAAATTCTCAGGCTCCAACTCCACCCACTAAATCCAGGTCTCTGGCTGGGCAGTGCAGCCCAGGCATCTACATTTTACTGAGTTTTCTAGCCAGCTCTGATGCACATGGTCTGAGAGTTGGTGTTGAAAAGATTCAGTGGCAACAGTCAGAGAGTCTGACAATTGAAAGCCAACAACAAGTGACCAGACCTCTGAGAGCCTGACTCCTCCAAGGCAAAGGGTTTGGAACTGCCCTGGGCCTGGGGCAGGGGCACACCTCCGCCCTCCTGCATCCATCTCCCTCACACTCTTTGCCTGGCTGGTGCCTTTTCTCTCTCAGGGGCAGACGTACACACCACCTTCCTTGGAGTCCTTTCCTGGCCTACTACTTGATCGTGTAGGCATGTACAACATCCTGCTCTTTATTTTCTTCTGTTGACTACAAGTTGAAATCTCACATCCATGTGTGTGGTTCTTTGTAAACCCTCCCTGCCCCCCCCAACTAGACTATAAGCCCCATGAAGACCAGGCCCTGATTATTTTTCTCATTGCTGAGTAACTACAACACCTAGGGCAGGGCCAGGCACAGGATAAGTGACAGCTCCATATTTTGGAACTGAATGCATGAGTGCATAAATGAAGGTATGGATGGGGAGGCACTGGTGACAGCCCCAGCCTGGAGGATACTGCTGAGTGGCAATCCTCTCTGGGGCCAGGCCTAGCTGTTCTGTTGGCAGGGCTGCTCGCAATACCATTAATGGGTTTGAAAGGTGACAAAGCAGGGCCTGGGCCCCTTGCTCTAGATTTCAGTCTCTTAGCAGAATCCTAGGTCACTCTCCCAATGGAAGGCAAACAGAGAAGCCTAGGCAGCCGGGTCTGGGGCAAGAGGCCAGGGGGAGTGCCACATTTCCAGCTGCTTGGCTGGGTACCTGGAGGCCAGGGGAGGACAGGCCCTGGGACTTGCTGTCCTTGTGCCTGGCCTACCCAGCCTCTGGCTCCCTGAGGGTGGGCATTGGAGAGGAGGAGAATTTGCCACCCAAAACATGTCCCTTTGGCATGAGAATTATCTTAGCTGGTTCTTTTTAAGAAAGGGCAGACAGGAGAAGCTCTGGCACTGAGTACCAGTTGCCCTTTTGCAAGAGATATTTACATTACAAGGGAAATCTCCATTTGCAGGGGTGTCTCCCTCTCTGTACCAGGAAGAGAAGGATGACTAAATCTCTAGAAACTCTTATCCATGGGGAAGACAACAACCTCAGTCTGCATAACAACCTTACCCTTGTTGACTGTGCTTTGCCTGCTAACCTACCATAACTGACTCCCATCCCCCCAAACAATGTCTTCCTCTGTCTTCAGCTGAAGATGGTATTTAAGGTGGTGGCTTGGGCCATTTGGGGTATTTACTCAATTTTCCTGGGTCTGTCCCATGTATGCAGGAAGTACACATGTTTTTAAGTGTCTGTTTATTTTTCTCTTGTTAATCTGTCTTTTATTGGGGGTGGGGAGGGTCTCCAACAGGAACCTAGAAGGGTAGAGGGAAAATTACTTTTCTTTCCCCACCGCCCTTACCCTGCCATATGCAGAGTCACGGGCAGGTGTCTGTGAAGGCTGGGAGCATTGTTCTCCACAGCAGGATTTCCAAGAACGCCTGGAAAATGAGGAGGGTCACACGTGGGTTTGCATGCAGTCACATGCGATTTGTGTCGATCTGCATATTTTCTGAAGGTGTGGCTCAGGTAATCTGCAAACCACATCTTCTCATCACCAGAATGAAAAGTCGGTCCCAGCGACTTGAACACAGGGACAAATGAAAGACATGAAAGGTCACCATTCAACAGATCAGACTCTGGAGAACGAGGATCCCTGCTGAGAGACACAAAGCTACCATTTATTGAGTGTTTCTTAAGGCTGTGTGCTGCCTGCTGTACATGCATTTGCAGCAATCTTTGTAAGCAGGCACTATTGTTGTCCCTATTTTACAGATGAGGAGACTGAGGCTTTGTGGGGCTAAACAGGTTTTCATGGTCATGTACTCTGGAGAGGCAGACTTGGGTGAACTGGGGCAGTCTGGCTCCAGAGCCCACTCCCTGAATCACTACAGTGTATATGCTCCCTCCTTCCTCCAAGTGAAGACTCAGACACAGAGAAGTCAAGCCATGTGCCCAGGGTCACACAGCCAGATAATGCCAGACCTGGAACCAGAAATTAGGTCTCCTCTCCTCCACTCTGGTTCTCCTCCCTTCATGGCCTCATCCCTCTAGGTACAGCAGGCATAACTTGGCCTACTTTACCCAGCCAAGCAGAGTGCAACAACCTAAACAGAGGCTGAGTTCTCTTCAATCCCATGACTGAATTTTCTTTGACTCCTCAGCACTGCAAGATTCTAAGGCTGGAAAGCATGATGGAATCAGGCTTCTGTGTTTCTCCAAAGCTCGTGAGTAGGATGACACGGCAGACCAGCACAGTGGTCACCCCACAGTGAAGAGCCTCCCTGTGTCCCATCACCCTCCTGTTCGCTGGGTCTCAGGGACTTCCTGTCACAGGCCCTCTAGAGAAAGCTCCCAACCCTGTCACTGTACCTCTTCCTCTGCTTGGCTCTGTCTCCAGCTAGCTGTGGGAGCTGGGGCCAAGCAGGTCACTCCCACCCAGGGCTTTTAATGAGAAGTTTTGTCATGCCCAGCAGCAAAGATGAATAATTCAGTGAAGGAAGCCCAGGAAATGTTGTTCTTTTAGAGAATAGTCCCTGGATAGAGGGAAGAGCAAAGGACTGCATTTTATTATGGGAGGAATGAGGGTGGGGTAACAATGGTACTAGAGAGGAGGTGAAGGAGGATGGTGTCCCTAACAGTGTAGGTTTTCAGTAAAGAGTTTTAAACAGAAATGTTACTACACATCAGAATTGCTTTTGTAAAGACTCCTGACTCTAGTGAGTAGAGTGATTAGATTTGGGTCTAGAAGAGAGGCAGGGAAAGCAGAGAGGAGGCTAACACAAACGTTCATGTTTCAATTATAAGGAGATGGTGGAGAGTAGAATGGACAGGTCTAGTATGGGTCAAGAAGGAAGAGTCTAGTATGATTCTTAGGTGTCTGAGCTCTGATTTCTGAGCAAACTCTGTTAGTTTCTCTCTTAAAATGTGTCATTTTAAATGTGTTTCCAGAACCGGGACAAAGAAAGAGACTTCCTTTCCTAAGGATGAGTTCCCATCACCCTTGGAAATGCACTTCTATTTTAGAACAACAACCTTGTCCCAGCTTCCAGCTACCCCGGTTCGGGAACTCAGGGCATCTCATTAGGTAATCAAGAACTCTTTTTGGGGGGCACCTGGGTGGCTCAGTCATTAAGCATCTGCCTTCAGCTCAGGTCATGATCCCAGGGTCCTGGGATCGAGCCCCACATCAGGTTCCCTGCTCGGGCGGGAAGCCTGCTTCTCCCTCTCCCACTCCCTCTGCTTGTGTTCCCTCTCTCACTATGTCTATGTCTCTCTCTCTGTCAAATAAATAAATAAAATATTTTTTTAAAAAAGAACTTTTTTTTAATTTTGAGAAGGACATTTACAAGCCTCTTTTAGTCAAGTTTAATCTTGGGGAGAGTTGGCAAAAACAATGGATGTCTGACTCAACAGCAGACACTGAAAACCCATCTGAGGGAGGGTTGTATGAAAGACAAACTTCTCCGACTTCCCAGTTTTTTTTTTTTCTTGGCTGCCCCCGGAATGATTAATTTCAGAGAAACTGAAGAGGGTCCAAGGAAGGACCATCAAAATTATTAATAAAAACAAGCTACTGGATGGTGCTAGGAGCTTCTAGTGAAGGATAAGAAATGGGGATGGAGAGGGAGAGGCCCAAGGAAAACAGAGCATTCATCAGAGACAGCGGAGCTGTGGGGAGCTATGAGAAGGGACAGGCAGCCTGGGCCCATCTCCCCTCTAGCCATCACCCAGCATTGGGCCAGACCCTCTGAGAGATCAAAAGGAGCACAAGGCTTGGTCTATGCCCACAAATAAAGGGAGAAAAAGCGATGCCCACAAAAGGACAAATTACAGTCAAAGCCAAGAATACAAGTGCTGTGATGAGGCACTCCCTCTCTGCTCTTTGCCAAATGACTAGCACTGAGGGAAGTACTCAGCATTCCTAGGAGGCTGGGGCCTTTGCAGGTGATGGGGCTGAGGCCTAGGGGGAGAGACGTGATTGGCTAAGCAGAGAGGAGGGAGAACAACACAGGCTCTGGAAACCTCAAGCTCACAATGCGGAAGATGGGATAAGAACTAGGAAGAGTGAAAAGCCATACCTGGTGGAGGGAACAGTTCCCAGAACGGACTAGAGGGAAATGGACCCCAGCAAACGGAGTTGGATTTTATGCTATGGGTAGAGGGCAGCCACTAAGGCATCTGACCAGGACAATGTCACGGTGCCAGCCACCCTTTGGCAAAATGGATCTGTGTAGGCACGGTGGATTGGAGGTGGAGATAGGAAGCCCAAAGCTAAGACTAAGACTTTAAGAAACCTCTTGCAGCTACGGCCACTGAAAATGTGCTCCAGCACTGACAGGGGCCAGGCCTCAGTGGACAAAGCCAGCTGGAGTCCAACCTTCTCTCCAAAAGATGCAGTCTGGGTTCCACACCTTGAGACCACAGCCTTAGTTCCTGCAGACTCACTAAGCTCACTGAGCTGGCCACCATACAAAAGAGAAAAGAAAAGAAAATATAATTTAGATGTAATGGACACATTCCTAGAAAGGCACACACTACTAAAACTGAGTCAAGAAGAAATAGAAAATCTGAGTAGGTTTATACTAGGTAAAGAGATTAAATTCGTAACCAAAAAACTTCCCACAAAGAAAAGGCCAGATGTGGTGCCTGGGTGGCTCAGTTGGTTGAGAATCTGCCTTCAGTTTGGGTCATGATCCATGATCTCAGGGTCCTGGGTTCAAGCCCCATCTGGGGTTCCCTGCTCAGTGGGGAGTCTGCTTCTCCCTCTCCCCCTGCTCGTTCTCTCTCTCACACTCAAATAAGTAAATAAAATCTTTAAAAAAAAAAGACTACATGGGAGCTTTAAAAAAAAAAAGAAAGAAAAGCCCAGAACCAGATGGCTTCACTAATTAATTGCATGAAATTTTCTTTTTTTTTAAGATTTTATTTATTTATTTGACAGATAGAGAGAGATCACAAGTAGGCAGAGAGGCAGGCAGAGAGAGAGGAGGAAGCAGGCTCCCCGCCAAGCAGGGAGCCCGATGCGGGCCTCGATCTCAGGACCCTGAGATCATGACCTGAGCAGAAGGCAGAGGCTTTAATCCACTGAGCCACCCAGGCGCCCTCCATGAAATTTTCAAAAAAATTAAGACCAATTCTTCACAAATTCTCCAAGAATAGAGGAATAGGAAACACTTTGCAATTCATTCTATAAGGCCAGTATTATTATCCCGACATCAAAGTCTGCTAGACATGAGAAAAGAAAAATACAGACTAATAATCCTTTTAAATATATATGCAAACATTCTCAACAAACTACTAGCAAACAGAGTCAGGCAATATATAAAAAGGATTATATACCATGACCAAGTGGGATTTATCCCAGGAATATAAGGCTGAACATATGCAAATCAATCAGTGTAATATACTATATTAAGAGGAAAAAAGAAAAAAAACATACGATCGTCTTAATAGATAACAAAATTGAACACCTTTTCATGATTTAAAAACATTCGACAAATTAGGAATACAAGGGAAATTCCTCAATCTGGTACAGGACATCTATGAAAAACGTGCATCTATCTTCATACATAATGAGAAAAGACTGAATGCTTTCTCCCTAGATCAGGAACAAAACAAGATATGTACTTTCTCCACTTTTATTTATTATTGTACTGGAAGTCCTAACCAGGGAAATTAGGTAAGAACAAGAAACAAAAGCATCCATATTTGAAATAAAGAATTAAGATGATCTCTATTCACAGGTGACATAATATTATATATTTGAAAATTTAAAGAAACATTTCCTAATAAACAAGTTCAACAAATTTACAGGCTACAAGATCAACACACACAAAAAAGTTTTATTTCTATACAATAGCAATGAAAAACCCAAAAAGGAAATTAAGAAGATAATTCCATTTAAAATAGTATCAAAAAGAATAAAACTCTTAGAAACAAATTCAAAATTTACCTTCAGTTGTTCTGGGTTTTCTCTGAGCACTATTATGTCACCTGTGAATAATGGCATTTTTATTTCTTTATTTCTAATGTTTATACCTTTTTTTAAATTTTTATTTTCTTGCCTTAACACATTGACTGAAATCCTTACTAAACATTGGATATTTTAAAAAATTTTCAAAAACATTGCAAGACCTGTTCACTGAAAGCTACAAAACTTCACTGAAAGAAATAAATGGAAGGAGATCCTGTGTTCATGAATTGAAAGACTTAATATTATTAAAATTGACCTACAAAATCAATACAATCCCTGGCAAAATTCCAGCTGGTTTCTTTGCAAAAATTGGCCAGCTGAGGATGCTACAATTGATATGGGAGTGCAAAGGACCCCAAAAAATCTTTTAAAAAATCTTGAAAATGAAGAGCAGATTTGGATGACATATTTCCCAATTTCAAAACTTACCACAAAGCTACAGTAATCAAAACAGTGTGGTAATGGCATAACAATGGACACATAGATCAGTGGAATAGAAGTGAGAACCCAGAAATAAATCCTTACACTCATAGTCAACTGATTTTTAACAATGGTGCCAGAATAATTTAATGAGGAAAGATTAGTTTTTTCAATAAATGGTCCTTTGACAACTGGATATACACATGGAAAAAATGAGGTTGCACACCTGTCTAACAAAAAAAAATACAAAAATTAACTCAAAATGGATCATAGACCTAAATATAAGAGTTAAAACTATAAAAAGTCTTAGGAGAAAAGGTAAAAACTTGTGACCTTGGATTATGCAATGTTTTCTTACATATGATAACAAAAGCAGGAGCAACAAAAGAAAAAATAGATAAATTAGACTTCTTCAAAATTAAAGACTTGTTTGCTACGAAGTTATCATAAAGAAACTGAAAAGGTAACCCACAGAATGGGAGAAAATATTTGAAAATCATGTATCTGATAAGGGACTTGCAGCTAGAATATATGAAATACTCTTACAATGCAATAATGAAAGAAAAAGAAAACCCAATTTGAAAATGAGTAAATATCTGAATAGCTATTTTTCTCCAAAGACATACGAATGGGTTCAGAACAAGTCTCCCCCAAAAGTGCTACTTTGGCATGTGGACTATTTTGAGCTGAAGGCAATGGAGACCCTTTGGACTCAAGAGAAATTTTGCCCCTCCATTCCCTATCTAGAAGAATTTAAATTGGTGTTTTTCTCAGAATAAGAGTCATTACCAGAGATAAATTTTATCAGAGTGATCCATCTGTATGGGAGGGAAAACACCTAATTACCAAACATCTGCTCTTCGTCTATTGCCCTATGAGATGCCCTCCTCCCCTTTGAGGCTCCAGACATCAATCCCATTCATTAGTTTAGAATGGCATATATACCTCATTTTACCTTTCTATCTTTGAAATTCTCATGTATGTCAGGTTCCCATAGGTACAAAATTAAATTTTATTTTCTCCTGTTAATTTGTCTCATTCCAATTTAATTCTTAGACCACCCAGAAAAATTTTTGAGGGATAGAGGGGAATTTTTCCTCCCCAACATATCCGAATAGCCAATAAGCACAAGAGAAGATATTCAACACCATTAGTCATCAGGGCAATGCAAAATCAAAACCATAATGAGATATTACTTCACACTCACTAAGATAGCTATAATGAAAAAGTTAGATAATAACATGTGTTGGTGAAGAGGTAGAGAAATCAGAACCTTCATACGCTGCTGTTGGAAATGTAGAACGTCGTAGTCACTGTGGAAAACATTATGATGGTTCCTCAAAACTTTAAACATAGGATTACTAAATGACACAAGAATTCTACTTGCAGGTATATACCTAAAAGAATCATAGAAACACTTTCTCGTCTACAGCCATACCACCCTGAACGTACCCAATCTCATATGATCTAGGAAGCTAAGCAGCGTCGGGCCTGGTTAGTCCTTGGTTAGGAGAAACACTTTCTCACAAAAAATTGTACAGGAATGTTTATTGCAGCATTATTCATAATAGCCAAAAAGTGGAGAAAACCCCATATGTCCATTAACTGAAGAACAGATCAAATGTGGTATATCTATACAGTGGAATAAATATTATTTTGTAATTGGATATATCATTCAACAATTGAAAGATATTATTATTGCCAATAAATAGGAACAAAGTACTAATATATGCTACAACAAGGAAGAACCTCAAAAATATTATGCTAAGGGAAAGAGGCCAGTCGCAAAACATGACATTTTATATGATGCTATTTATATGAACTGTCCAGAAGAGACAAATTCCTAGAGACAGAAAGTGGATTAGTAGTTGCCTGGAGCTGAGAGAGAGGGGGTGAGGGAATGGGGAGTGACTTCTAATGGGTACAGGGTTTCTTTTTAGGGTGATGAAAGGTTCTAAAATTGATTGTGTTGATGGTTGCACAATTCTGTGAATCCAATGAATTGTACACTTTAAATATGTCAGTTGTTTGTGTGTGAATTATATCTCCACAAAATTATTAAAAAGTAATCTATCACACACTGATACTAACACTGATAGCATGAGGTATGAGTTTATTTTCACAGCTAACTGCGAAGAAGAGGCAAAGAATAGCCTAGTCATTTCCCAGTAAAGCAAAAACTATATCAAGGTTCATTCCTACAGGGCAACCTCCTAGATTTTAGTCCTCTATAAAAACTCTATACATCCAACCCGGAAACTTATGAACAACTTCAAGAACAAAGGATTCCACTGCAGAATAAAAAAACTGTCTATTTGTTTAATTTGGACCTTAGGTGGCTGAGAATTGAGTTAATCATACTCCTCAGTTCTTAGTAAATGTTCATTGTCATTCTGGGCAAGGCCTCTTTCTCTCCCTCTCTCTCTTCTTGTTGCTCTGTCTTCCTTCTTCCATGAGTCTACTCTCATTCCCTCTTCCACGCCAGGTACCCACCCTAGTGTATTTAATATAGTCTGTAAACATGCTGTTATCCCCGTAAATTATGTGCCAGTGTTTTATGTAGTATGTATTTTTTAGCTGTTTATTTATTTGCAAAACTTGTTCTGTACTTTGTGGCTACATAATATGCACAGTGGCATTTATACTGTGAAACTCTTCTGCATTGTCGGTACTAGGTGTCCCAAGTTCTGATTAGTTTGATTAGCTTGTTCCTGGCCCTTAGCCTCCTGTTCTCACTAATCTTATTTTGTCCTTAATATACCTCTTCCCAGGACAAACAGGACAGCTTTGTTATAGAAATGTTTTTCTTAATTTCAAAGTCCTGCTCCCCTAAGATAGGAGGATGTGTCCTCTATACTGTGGGGGACCATAGAGAAGTGGTTAAATGCAAACACTCTGGAATCTGACTACCTAGGTTTAAATCTTGCCAGGAGCTGGGTGGAGGGAGGAGGAAATGGAGAGTTTTTGGTCAAAGAGTACAGGTTTCAGTTGTGCAGAATAAATAAGTTCTGGAGATCTACTTTACAACACAGGACATATGATTAACAATACTATATTGTACAATTAAAATTATGCTAAGAAGGTAGATCTTTTGTTAAGTGTTCTTACCACAAAAGGAAAAACAAAACAAAAGGGGCAGAAGGAAACTTTTGGAGGTGGTGGCTAAGTTTTTGGCATTGGTAATAAATGCTTTCAAAATATATACTTACTTCCAAACACATCTTGTAATATATTTTTTAAAGATTTTATTTATTTATTTGAGAGAGAGAGAGAGAGAGAGACAGCATGATTGGGGGGGCATGCAGAGGGAGAGGGAGAAGCAGACTCCCCGCTGAGCAGGGAGCCCGATGCGGGACTCAATCCCAGGACCCTGGGGATCATGACCTGAGCCGAAGGCAGAGGCTTAACCAACTGAGCCACCCGGGCACTCCTCAAGTTGTAATATATTAAATGTCTACTGCTTTTTGGATGTCAATCACACTTCAATAAAGTGGTTTAACAAAGTCTTCATTCTTCATGAGCATATAACTGTGAGCAATGTATTTTGAGCCTCAGTTTATTCAGCTTTAAAATCAGAATGATGGGAATAGTACTTCCCGCTGGGTTGTTACAGGGTTTGCATGAGTTAGTGTCTGCAAAGCACTAAGAATAATGCCAGCATATAGTGAAAATTATATGTGCTTGCTGTTATCATATTTCCAGGTTATTAGTCATATTTCAGGATTCTCTGGTGAAACAAATTATTTATACTCCAGTAGGGTAAACAGAGTGTAGAAGCTGGGCCCAAGAGTAAAAAAAAGTTCTCTGGAGAGGTTCAGGCAGGTTTGGCAGTGGCCACTAGAAGGCCTGTCACCAATTAACTGAAAGAAGGTGCCTGAGAAGATGGTGGGACCAACCGGTAAAGGCAAGTCTGAGCGACACTCTTAAGAGGCGACTGGAGTAACAAGTAACGGCTGTAGTGATGTAAAATGAGGGCAATCCTACTATAAATGGTGTAAAAGGTGAGTGCTCAGCCTGGGAGAATGGAGTATAGGGTCACAGTAAAACCCAGTCCTGTGGACGTCATTGTACCCACCCGTAAGCCCAGGAAGGCATAGGAGGAGGAAATGAGGCAAAGCCTACAATGGATCCACTCTTGTGGTAACTTTGTTTTAAAGTAATAATCCCCAAATACTTTAGAATTGAAAACTATTGCTTCTTTTATTTATCTCATTATCTTTTCCTAAAAATGTATGACACATTCGTTTAAAAATTGAACTGCACTAGAATCTTATTTGTATCGTTCTCCTGATACTCCTTGAAATCATTAGGGAACCCCTGGATGGGGAAAACAGCCCTGAGAATTAGCTTCCCTAAGCTTCTATTGTGAGAAGGGGTAATGAACACTTTTAAGAGCTTCCTTTACCTGCAAAAGTAAAAGTTTTGGGTATAGAGCCATTTTTATTCAGATTTGTATCTATTTCTAGAAGCGTTTGCCAGACTGGGTATCTTCCAGGCTGATGTATTAAAATGACATAGAGCCTGAAGTTCTTTTTTTTAAAGATTTTATTTATTGATTTGACAGAGAGAGAGAGAGAGAGAGAGAGAGAGAGATCACAAGTAGGCAGAGAGGCAGGCAGAGAGAGAGGAGGAAGTAGGCTCCCTGCTGAGCAGAGAGCCCGATGCGGGGCTTGATCCCAACACCCTGAGATCACGACCTGAACTGAAGGCAGAGGCTTAACCCACTGAGCCACCCAGGCGCCCCTGAAGTTCTTATTAAAGTATCAAATATGTGCAGATCTGGTTGAGAGATGCCAATTCACCACATTTGAATACATACATTAACTCTGGCAAAACCACATCTAAGCCCAGCACTGTAAAGGTTTCTGGATTCTGGAGTTTGAAGTAAGGCTGGGAAAAATCAGACCTACAACTGTTTTCTTCCTTTGTCTTTCAATCCTGACCATCCCATGCATTTCCACAGAGATAAGAGGAGAAAGAGGGGAAGGAAAAGAACCCAACAAAGCAAGAGGTTGTTTTAGAACAGTTCCAACAAATCAGAAATGGATTAAATTATGAAAGTGATGAATGTGTTTCAGAAAAAAAAATCCAAAATACAACATCAGCAGTCATAAGGACAGTCTGCTTTACTCCACCATTCACATAAAGCATGACTATTTTTGATACTGAGACTGCAGAGAAATCCCTCCACTGAGGCCTTCTGGATAAATTTAGTATAGTGAATGACACCCACAAAAACACACCCATAGTAAATAGTCACTGTTGTATAAGACATCTTTTTTAAAACACCCCTTAAGGGTGCCTGGGTGGCTCAGTGGGTTAAAGCCTCTGCCTTCAGCTCAGGTCATGATCTCAGGGTCCTAGGATGGAGCCCCGCATCGGGCTCCCTGCTCAGCAGGGGGAGCCTGCTTCCTCCTCTCTCTCTGCCTGCCTCTCTGCCTACTTGTAATCTCTCTCTGTCAAATGAATAAATAAAATCTTAAAAAAATAAAATAAAATAAAATAAAACACCCCTTAGTATAAGTCACTGACATCACAAAACAGAGCAATTCACTAGAAATAATTCCATGGGGATCAATATGAAGCCATTCAAGTATGTTACTGCCTGTTGGTCTGGGTTAAATAAAGAAATGTTTTGATTCTAAAGTGAAGCAATTCCCAAGGCTTTGCCCCTCTGTATGCTTGTAGGTGGGGTAGAAAATGGAGGCATTTCTCCAAGGAATTGCCATATCCCTATGAACACCAAAGATATCAGTAAAATGAATGAATGATGTATCTTTATGTGTGTGGACAGCAATTAAAATACAAACCACTTTAAAGTGTCATTGAATATTTATCGTTGTTGAAGTGTAGTGATGAGTACATGGAATTGATTGTACCATTTATAATTCTGTATGTATTTGAAATTTTCTTTTTATTTTTTTAAGATTTTATTTTTTATTATGTATTTGTCAGAGAGAAAAAGGGAAAGAGAGGGAACACAAGCAGGGAGAATGGCAGAGAGGGAGAAGCAGGTTCCCTGCTGAACAGGGAGCCCGATGCAGGACTTGATTCCAGGACCCTGGGATCATGACCTATGCTGAAGGCAGACGTTTAACTGACTGAGCCACCCAGGCGTCCCTATATATGAAAAATTTCTAAAAGAACATTATTGAATTAAAAGATTTTAAATGTTTTCTCAACCAATGAATACGAAAACTACAGCTACTAACATGGTGGAGGCCCGAGAAAAGTTCTTACCTTAGAAAGAGATTTTTGGGGTGCCTGGGTGGCTCAGTTAGTTGAGTGACTGGTTCTTATTTTTGGCTCAGGTCATGGTCTGGGTTCCTGGGATGGACTCCCATGTTGGCTCCATGCTCAGCACTGAATCTGCTTGTCCTTTTCCCTCCCCCTCTGATCCTCTCTCATCCCTCAAATAAATAAATAAAATCTTAAAAAGAAAGAAAGAAAGAAAGAGATTTTCATACTCAAAATAGTTCGGAAAAACTGCTACACAGCATGGTCCCTAATGTGGGATGTGTGTACTGTATGAACCAGCAACACGATCCATTAGCACTAGTGTTTATATTAATTTTTAATCTTAAAATAAGAAAGAAATTATTTTACTAATATCTAACATAAAGATCAACTCTGGTGTCATCACTCAGTTTTGTTGTCAAGGAATGATGCCTTTTTCACAGTGAATGAGAAAAGTGCTTTTCAAAGAAATATGCCATAGAGGGAGCATTTTGAAAATAAATATTTGAAAATGTTTTCATCATCTCGTGATTTTGATGCTGAGAACTGTGTGTGACACAAATTTACCCAGTTGTAAGGAAAAAAAATGTAATAGGATATCTAAAATTGTCCTAAAACATTCTACTCCAATACCTTGAGCTCATTTGTAAAAATATTTTTGTAGGCAGGAGCCACTGATTGATGTCAGGGAGAGTGGAAATTTAATAGCCAAATTTTAGCAAAAACCTTTGCATAACTACAGAGTGAGAACGAAAAGTTAGTAATGTGCTTTACTGAGCACAGCTAAAGTCATATTGCAGCCATTCAGATCAATCAATCTTTGTGAAGTATCATTATCAGCTATGACATCCATTGGAGACAGCATTAGTTTAAAATAAACTCTGTATTCCAAAATGTTAAACCATCATTTCAAAATTAATGAGGCATAGTCTGTCACATTGTTCTCACTAAAATATTTATCACAATATATTTCAAATAAGAGATAAATTTATATGTAATCAAGTAAAAGAACATTTATTCTAAAATATTATTCATCTTTATCTCATCTCATACTTTTAAATGTTCTGTTCGGCCTGCTTTATACTGCATATATTATGAATGTAACATTAACTTTTATTAAAGTGCAGTGTCTGATTCAGTAACTCTAGGGCAGGTCCTGGGATTATGCATTTCTAAGGAGCTCCCGGGTTATCCTGATGCCACTTGTCCTCAGACCACACTTTGAGAAGCAAGGTCATGGGGTGGGGCAGGGAGAAATGTGGGTTCCAACATGTTTTACTCTAGGGTTGCACAATGAAAGATGTTTGGAGTTGACTAGGGAATGAATAGACTACACTCCCTTCAGGTTATCCTCTGGAACTACCACTTCTCTCAGTGGAGTTTCTGGTTCTGCCTGAGCTACAGGGACTGAGTTTCTCCTCCCTGAAAAACACTTGGGTGAAGCTCGTCTCTGCAACTTTAGCAGTCAGTTGAAGTAGGATACAATTGACATCCTCAAATTCAAACCAATGTGACCAATAATGTCACATGCTCCAGCCCAGAGCTGAGGGATAATGGCTCCCTCAGCCTCAGAGGACTGATAGGAGGATTCAGATGAGATGTCTAAAGTACTGTACTTTGTAGAGAGCTCAATAAAGTGCCACGATTACTGTTGGAGGTATGGCTGCTTGTGGACTAGGCCAAGATTTTTTTCAGTTATTCTGGGTCTTCTTTACCACCAAAACAAAAAAAGCCATCAAACCCCTAAATTTAAAAAGTTTGAATTTGGAAACTTGGTTTGGAATCTTTCATTCCAGCAATCATTAGCTGAGCCATTTCTTTACTAGATCCACTCTTAGCTTGTGATAATAATATCATCTGCATATTGGAGAATGCTTATGTTTTCATTCGCATTTCTTTTTTGTTGGTGAGGGCTGATATAAGATTTTAAATCAAATGAGATTTGACAAATTCATTTCTGGTACATTTGAGGTCATGGAAGGAAGCTTTGACTGCAAGAGCCATATTTCCCTTCTTTTTTTTAAGCCACTCTATATATGATTCCAAATCATCAAACAGAATTAGAGCCATCTACAAATTTTCAAATATCAACGGGTTTGTTTGGTTTTAATATATAATGCTCAGAATCCAGCTTTGTGTTTTTCTCTTTTCATGTTTGGAAAGTAGAGTCTCATATAACACATGGAGTATCCATGGAGCTAGTTCTTTGGAGCCCAGTGCTGGCTTACTGTGCATGTTGGTGAGCAAAATAGTACAAGACAATTTAACATTTTTCAACCTTAAGTATCGTAGTATGTCAGTCCTCTTTCTCTAGATACAGACCTGCATGCCTATACCTTCTTTTACTTGGCCCTTTGTTTTTAAGGGGACTGTACAAGTTTCTCCCTGATTCTGTCTTTTCCAATTTTTCTGTCAAAGGACGTTAGGTTCATTCTTTACCACAAATCCTGGTTCCCTCTCCAACACTTTTGTCTTTAAGTTGAATTCTATGAGGACAAAAACCACCCATTTTATTCACTGCTGTATTACCAGCACCTAACATAATACTTGGCACACAGAATTTGTTAAATAGATATTTGTTGAAATTTTGAATAAAATGTATATTATGTTGCATCTCTTTTGGTTATGTCATAATCTGGAAAATACTCAGTTCTTTATCTTATTTTTCTTTCCTTTGGAATAAAGTAGATGGATGCAAGGAGTGCTGAGCAGGAACATGGAGACACCAAACTTTGGAGGACAACAATAATTGTGAAGAGCATGGTTGCTTGTTTCAAAGTGAACAAGGAAATTTTTCCTAACTTATAGATATTGACTTAAATTCTTCACCTGCTTATTGATGTAGGAAAAGGCCAAGTATTAATTAGTATTATTTTTAAAGTGATAATGAATATTTCTTCCATTTGTTACTGAACCTTCATCAAGCTGTCAATGTCAAAATAGACATATTATCTGTGCTTATGGTAAGGAAATCCAGAAAAAAGTGCCTTGTACTTTATACTACTCTTCCATGGCTTCTCAGACTTAGCCTGGATGAAAAGGAAAAGCCATGCTGAATAGTCCGTGTTTATATAAATCCAGATCCATGTGCCCTCTGACTCTCCAGATGACTGAGTGGGTGGAAGCATGCACATGCATTGTGACAGTGTATGCATAAATACTGTCACATGTAAGGTCAGAAGCAAGCTGACACGGAGAGAGCCAGTCACAAGTTGTTAGGACTCTAAATTGATGTTTTGTTTTTATCAGGGCCCTAGAAGACCAGAGCCACGTGAAGTCATGACCCTTAACCACCACCTCTCCCACATACTGAGAGGAAAATTCAGATGCCCATTGCAGTCAGCCAGTCAGACTGCTTCTTGCATACTCCCTGCCTCCACTCCACTTCACTCTGGAAGACCTCTCTTCTGTGTGGTTGAGGCTGAATGGGATCCTTGAATGTAAGATCATATCTTTATCACCTTTCTACCCACACCACCCCCAAACATGAAATTCCCAGGGTTGGGATCCCTGAATGGCTCAATCTGTTAAGCGTCTGCCTTTGGCTCAGGTCATGATCCTGGGGTCCTGGGACTGAGTCCCACACAGGGCTCCTCACTCATCAGGGATCCTGAGTGCCTGCAGTTCTCCCTGCTTGTGCTCTCTCTCTCTCTCTCTCTCTCTCTCTCTCTCTCTCTCTCTCTGACAAATAAATAAATAAAATCTTTAAAAAAAAAGAAATTCCCAGTGTTTCTCACAAAGCTTAGTAGGTGCTCAATAAATGTTTGTAGACTGAATTAATGAATGAACAAATGTTGCTCTGGCCAAAGCTGTAACATCCACACCCTGCATAACTGCACTCAGTACTGACCCTGAAGATAGGAAAAGCAATCCAACTGACGCTGTACGAAAATGTTTCTTGTTTATACTGCTGCATCTTAATCTTTGGCTGATCTAAGCACAAAGAGAGCTCTTTCAGTTGAGAGAAAGGAGGTTTATGGTGTGTGGGAGAGCTAAGAACAATAGGCTCAATTGATAGACTAGAGATGCTCTCAGCTTCTGAGAGCCTGGAAACTCCGTCTATAGATCAGTCCCAGAGGGCAGAGCCAAATAAGGGCAGATGGAGAACACGGCTTTCTTGGGAACTGGCTTTCTGCTACTGTGAGGCAAAAATACATTCACTCTATAGCACCCTGAATCAATTCTCCAAAATATGGTGCTGTGTCCTTGTTTGCCAGTGTCTAAAAATAAGTCCTTGTCGTATTTTTATGCTTTTTGTCTTAAAGTCATCTAACCAGACTTGCTTGCAGAATATTAATTGCAGTGAAGCAGAAATCAGATTAAATTGAGACTACTTTTCAGCGGAGCTCATTACCTGATAACCGGCTTGTTGCCCCCTGCTAAAGTCTCTTTTCTCTGCAATCATGCTCCTTGCCAGCTGCAACTATGAGACAATGAATCTACTCCTAATTTTAAGGCAGGTTTTTTTGGGCTGGTCACTAGAATGCTATCCAAGAGTGTCATATTCTAGTCTAGGGTTGGAAAAGGGATTAAATGCTGTGTGCCAAGTGGGCGGGCCATCCAAGGTAACTGGTGTCACTAATTTACTTTAACAGTACCCTGCCACAGACTGTTTAAATTTACATTGTCCTTACCATATCTTCTCTGCCCCTATCTTAAACCTTTCATTCAGTACTTTGCAGATAAAACTAAGTATTATTCATGTATGAGGCACTGAGGGCTCATTATTGGAATATCCAAACGATTGAAAGAGAACATAGCAATAACTTAATCCTCAACACACCAGGGCTGCAGCACCATTATCATATTAAAGAAGTAACCATATTTGAATCTGAATGAGCTGAACACTCTGACACCCAACTTCTAAAAGAGAAAAAACCTTAAAACAGGTATGTCCAGGTATATAGGCTTTCGCTGTATATGACTGACTAGAAGTTCTCAGGTATTAAGACCTGAGTTCTATTAAAAAACAAAAACAAATATCAACAACAACAACAACAAAACCCACCTGAGTTCTAGTCCAAGCTCAGGTATGTGCTTATTGGGTTTCTTTGGGTAATTTACTTTGACTGTTTCTTAGTGTCTCAAGCTATAAAAATAGAAGTGATTTATCTATTTTTTATGTCAGAAAATTGTTGCAAGAATAACTTGGAAAAAAAAAAAAGAATAACTTGGATAACCTGAAAAATAAATAAGCTCCTTTAACAAAGCGCAATAAAGGTCTAATTATGCGAGTTTCTGTTGTGGGGTTAAAAAAAACAATTCACTCAAAGGACACGATGTTTGATTGAGAACATTCTTAATTTTATTTTTCTTTAATTTTATAAAATTCATTTTTGTAAGATAAGTTCCTAAAAGTTTATCCTTTATGTGTGTTAAAATTGAAATTCTGTATCAGAAATGAAGGAAACACTTTCAGTTAACTCTCTTTGTATGTGTATATGTGTGTATGTATGCGTGGGCGGTTTTCAGGGAAGGGCTGGTTATTTGTTATGTTATTGAATCAAAACAAAACACAAGATATGGATTACTTCACTTTCCTTGATCTTGATTGGTTTCTTACAGAACCTTTTCCATCTCCTCCCTCTATGCAGCCTGGAAGCTTATCTTGTATACTGGCCTGAAAACAAATATTAAGTATCTTTTTGCAAATGTCTTACATCTCCTTAAACACGGCTGAAACCGCTTTGGAGGGGGGAGAAAAATACAACTCTTTACAACAAAAAAGCCACCTACAGTCATATCCATAAAATCTTTCTTTCCATAAAGACCAACCGGGCTTTTCCTCTTAACCCGAAGTTAGCAAACACAGAAAGAGAAGCCTGAAACCTGAGAGTTATTCAGGTTTCCAACTCTTTCCACCTTTCTGTTTCCAGGGAAGCTTACCAACTGAATAGCTGATGGCTGGGGCATTCTATTATGTGATCTATACTAGGAGAGAATAACCTGTATGTTAAACATGACTCTTTAACACACGGAATTAATACTGCTAAATCAAATCATACCCCACTAGCTTAAAAAGAGCAGTCAAATGGGTTATTCCAACTGAGGTTCAAATTCACCAAATCCATTTCTGCAAAAAGCAGAATAATTTGGCGAAAATCTAGTAAACGTATGGAACTAGCCAATTTTAAATATTATTTGCAATGTTTAACGTTCGATGTCCATTTGTTAAAGAATCATAATCAAAAAATCATTCTCTAGAACTTTCTGGTACAGCCCCAAACAAGTGATAAACAGACTAGCAAATGTGAAATATGCATCGTTCTGAAACAAATCAAGATCTTCAAATCATCTTCTATGACTGAATGGATAATACCCCGTGAAAAGAGCACCATTGTGAAGATATGACAGAGGCCAGAGTATACAACCAATTAACAGAAAAAAGACATGCTATCCAAAGAGTTATCTATCCTGTGTCTACCAGAGGGCTGGCTCAGTTTACACCGTTAGCCACTAACAACTGCTGCTCCTTAGGCCAGTCTTTTTTTTTTTTTTTTTTCCATATGAGCTACTTTCCTTCTGCTCTCAGCTCCTTGGAAACCACAGGGTTGTCATGGTAGCTGTTATCAAGGAGAAGGGAGTGAAGATGCTGACAATACCCTGCTTCTCTTCTCTAATAAGGTGTAAAGCCAGGTGCCCACTTGGTCTACACAGACACTACGCTCCCTTATGCTATAAGTAAGATTGGCTGAGTTAGGGCTTAAATAGTCCATCGCCATCAGGGTCAGTGCTCTCTTTCTGTGGGTGAAAGATCCTTGCTTTGACCCCCTTCTCCCAGCTGCAATAGGTAGATTTGGGCAAATGCTCTTATTAACATTCCTTTTTTTCCCTTCTATCTTCAATGGTAAGAGGGAGGCAGGAGAGGGTTCTCTGCTTTGTACATCAAGGAGAATATATTTGACCCTAATAGATGTCACGAGGACCAGGTACATCCCTTCTCTCTACCTGAGCATCTTTCCTTCCACTTTGTTTCCATCACTGGAAGTGCCCTTTGAGGAGAAAACACTTCCTGGTCCTCAGGAGCTGCTTGAGAATTGAATTAGAGCCTCCATTCCTTTGTGACTTGCAGTTGGGGAGTCACCATCTGAAGCATTTCCCATTTCTAGCAGGAACCAGCTGTGAAGCAAAATGACTAAAAGAGGTACATAAGAGGGGAGAGTCCAAGAGAGACATTAATCACCACAAGACTCTCCTTTCTTGTTACACTCATCAAGTAAGAAGAGGGCCAGTCAGTGGCAAAGGCAAAGAGTTAACATGGGAGACGCAGCATTGTAGGCTGTGTGGTTATTAGAGCCTCGCTATTAGAGAAAGGGAAATTTCTACAGGAGATCAGAACTTGGTGCCTCGGCCCATGAGTTTAAGGACGGCAAAGTTGTAAGTGGCAGCAATCATGAAGGTGAGCTGTAGGAAGAGAAGAGAAAATATGAGAGTAGAAAAGGAAGCCCTCCCTCCTCCAAAGCTTTTGCAAATGAAGAAGGGTACAAATAAAATCAGTTAAATAAAAGAAAAAAAAACCCTGATCTGCAAAAAGCAACATGTTCCAGGCTTTCACCCTACGTAATTGACTAGAAGTCCTCTCTGAGATATTTCCTTCTAGTGGCTCAAGTCCAGAGAATCAACTCAACAAGGATTTATTCCACACCTTTGCTATGCCCTGGCAATGTGCTCTCCCCAGGAAAGTGAACAATGAATTGGGCTCTGCCATCATCTCATCCATATATCTGAGTGACCTGGATTCACAGGCTGCTTGCTGCAGACACACAGCCACAACAGGCAGCACAACCCTCCTTGCTTCATGCATCAATTCATTTTCCGGAATGAGGAACAACTCCAGTTTGTATAAAAGCCTCAGCAGTAGGGGCTAGGAGTTTTGTAAGCTTATCCTTATCACTACGTATTTAATGATTACAGATAAATTCCTTCACCCTTTAGTGCCCTAGGTTTTTAATCTGAACAACGAATGCACCCCATTGACACTGTAACACCATCAGCAGGACCTGGAGCATAGCATCGCATTGTAGTAATAACAGTTCTAATAATGTTAAAAGGTCCTGCCAGTGTTCTCAGGAGAGTAAATCCCTTGGAGAATGCCCAAAGTAGATTTATATTGACAATATATAGGATTCCAGGCTCTGGAAAATCATGTTCAGTAATGTTTCCTTGTTCTTGTCACTCATCTGTTGAGAATTGACTGCAATTTATGACTACAAAGCACTTGGCAATATTACATGCTCTGTAAATGCTAAATATTATCATTTCTGACTATTAATCTCTTACTTTCTCTTTCCTCATACCAGTTTTCCTGTTCCTTTCTGATTTCTGAAGTCTTTCTGCCTTGCCAACCCAAAGTAGAAGTTCACAGCCTACACTTTGTTGTCTCTTCCCAGGCGATTCTCTCCAGCTCACAAGATTAGCAATCTATCTTTTTGCCTTTTAGCATAGCTGTACCCAAGCTATCCCAGGACTATTTATTTGCCAAGATCACATTCAGACAACTCACCAGGGAAACCAGTGTGGCTGCAGCCCCCACAAATGCAGCAATAAACAGGTGGAAGGTCATTTGGAACTGCAAGAAAATGCAAAAGGGAGAAGAGTTTCTTGCAACTGTAAAAATATGCTCTGCTCTAGATCATGCATGCAGCTTTCTGAATGCATTGATATCTTCCTATGTATTAATTCTGCATCTATAACTAAACTGCCACTTCTCTGAGCATAGGCCTCCTGTTCTTTAATGTACATCACAGCACCTAGCTTGATAGTACTCAGAATGCAGAATACTCATAAAACACTCATAAAATATTTTAATCAACTGTTTCCCTACAGTTGTACTCAGGATCCCCAAATTTAAAGTCACGGTTTAAAGTTTTAAACGTTGAAAGCTACTGCCTTCTTCCTCAGGATTTACTTATATTCCCCTGCCTCATTTGTGGATGATATCCATTGCCAATACTGTGTTTTCCTCTTTCAAATGTACTTTTTGTTTTTATTTCTCAGTAGAGATGGAGGGGTTCCAAACTGCAAGTGTTTTTGTAAAACCTATGAGTGTCTCTGTGCCTAAATCATTTTCCTGATAAGGTTTTAAGCTAAAAGAATAATTTTTTCATTTGGAAGTTTTGTCATTAATCTCCATCTTTACCTAAAAGTACAAATTTCTCCTTTAAGGAAGGAAGTCTTGGACTGTAAGTTTTTCTATGCAGCTCTAGGGGAAAGAGATGTTTCGACATCTATGCTCAAAATCCAGCAAAAACAAAACAAAACAAAAACACAAAAAAATGTGGCTTTTAAAATTGAAGGCCATGGGTAGAAATTTGTATGATACTAGCCATTCCATTTAAAATAATTCAAATGGTCCACTCACCTCAGCTGTTTTGCAGATGGACAGAAGGTTGGAGCCACACACCTTGCCAGGGAAAGCATTCCATGGGAGAACACCTGAGTAAGACACACAAGTCAACCAAGGTGAGAGCTTCATGGAGTTGTGGGGCTCCATGGAGATTTTCTTTCAGAGCCCTTCTTACATCTTTAATCATCCTGGCTGAAAAGTTGAATCCCACTAACAATCAGGATCCTTTTTTGTAAAGACTCACAAAAAAAAAAATAGAAGGTGGTACTGAACAGTTGCATAATCTTGTGTTTGTTATTGAAATGTACTGCTTCTCAACCAGGCTAGAGCAGTGTGAACAGCCAAGAAAACTCCTACCACTTCCAAGAGAAGTTCTCTTCCAATGGGAGAAATTTCTCCAATTTCAGTGGGGATGGAATAACAAACTAAGATCCAGGTGTCCATAATATTTTTCCCTATAATCACCACCCTTGTCATCCCAAGTAAAGAACCAAATATATAGTGCTTTCATGGGAGTAAGGGAGCCAAGGCACCAATACCCTAACTTACCATACATTCTGGCATCAGCACAGAGACTGCCTATACTGGCAGAAGTCTTGCTGGGGAAAGCAATAGACTGGCAGGTGGTCCAGGTGTTGAAGTAAATGTACACAGGCACAGCAGAGCAGGCAAACACCAGGAGCCACACAATGGTCAGGGCATAGGTGATGCCCACAAACTAAAACAATTGACATGGGGTGGTTAGAAATCACCATCGGCCTGCAGACATTGAAACACAAACTGGGAGATCCTGGAGTGGCATGTGCCAGATAAGAAACCAGATTCCAGGGATCTCCACCAAATGAAATTAGTAATCAGGGCACCTCTGCCAAATGTCATTGACAGTATCTACTAGAGAACTGGCCCCAAGTGTGATGGAGGGTGGGGGGAATGGGTGGGGGTTGGAGTGAGGAGGATCCCTGGGTTAGAGAGGCTTCAGGAGATTTTTTGGGCAGATAAGGTGTAAAGAAATCAAAACAGATCTTGAAAGAAAGTCGTGCCATTTCTCACCTTAGGCTGATCTTAGAAAATGTTCTTTGTCATAGAATTTTTCATCCCTAGTCACTGAGGAAAGCCAATAGGAGGTTTAAATTTCAGATCCAAAAACCTTTCTAAGCCAACTGTTGGCCACAAAAGGTATCACCATAACTCACATATATTCAACCCCCAAAAGATCTTAACTCTGGAGACTGAAAACCAATGTGGGCCTTACTAGAAGCAAGGATAACCCTCAAAGATGAAGGCTTAAATATTTAGATCCATGCTAGTTTAATCTGGGACCTCCAACAGTGCAGAATCCCAGAATATTGAGAATTCCACCTTGGAGTGGAATTATTTAATTTCCGTGATCCACCCTCCCTCTTAAATCAGGTGTCTCATCTCAATCTCATGGGTAGCATTTAGGCTCTTAGGTAGTCAAATCTAATTTTATTGTGGTCTCTGCTAAGAGGAGAGTAAAGGAATACCAACAGATGGCTTAGAAATGGTCTGATTTTATGAAGTATCCACAAAACTCATGCTTTTAATTTCTTTGAGATGGAATTTTCTAGGGAACTTTTGAAAGGTGAGGCTAAGCCAGCTGGGCACCACGTTCTTCCTGACCTTCTCGTTCGGCTGTAGCCATCACTTCCTCACTCAAAAGCCAGGCCCCTAGAGAGGACCCAGCCTTGAGTGGGGATGACGCCACAGACTAACGCCCAATTGTCCCCCACCCCTTGTTATTGCCACAAAATCCTGAGGATGATCACCTTGTCGGGATGTCCTAGCCATTTTCCCAAACAATGACACACCCGCTCCAAAGAATGAGCTTGATGTTGGCCTCTGGAACCCCTCCCCTTCTGGCCCCCTGTTACCGTTGCGCTCAGGCCCTTGCCGCAGATGGTGGTCTTGTAGTCGCCAAAGATCTGCCTGACTGCGCCGGTGGTGTAGAAGCCCTCAGCCAGAAGGAGGGCCCCATAAAGGAAGAAGAAAGAGGCAGTTCCATAGATGACATACTGGAAGGCATGGATCCTGCATGAACAGATAAAGAGAAGATATCAGGAAATCTTATTAACTAAAGACTCAGTTCCCTTCCTGCCTAAGTACAGTGGACACTTGAGTGAGCTCCTAAACAAGGCTAGGGATTCTTTAGCGGAATCACTAGGTTCTTCCACCCTTTGCTTACCCTGCGACCTGAAGAACTGGGGCCCTATTCTCCCTGGCCAGACCCTTAAGGGATGTTCCCTCAGAGGAGAAAGCAGAGAGAAGCTAGACCAGGAAGAAGAGGGATGAAGCCTAACCTGCTAGGAACAGACTTAGTATGGGGCCTGAGCAGACTTAAACGGTATGTCAAACCAAGAGCAGCAGAACCAATCTGTCCAGTCATTGCACCTTCCCTGAGTTCTCCCTACCTATCACTGCAGAGGCTCCAACTCAATCAATGTTAACCCTATGGGCAGAAGTTAGAACATGTGGGACAAAGCCAGTGCAGTGGAGGGTGGGCAGTGAAAATTGGGCTGGCAGGCACACAGACCTCCCCTTTCTGAATTTGCCACTTCTCCCTCATTCAGGACCTCAGATGGGGCATAGGTGAAAACTGAAAACAGAGGGAAGACTCAGGAATCCTGTCAGGCTCCATACTAACCCCCTACTAATCACTAAGGAACTAATGAGTTCTGTATGTCTCCAGGGAGTGGGGGGGAAAGAGGGGTTTATGAAGGATAACAGCTACTTACACATTGATGAGATACTCATAGTCCTGGTAGTTTTTGGAGAAATAGGTCTCAATTAGCTTTTCTGTGCCAGTGAGTGCTTCATGTCCACAGCCACAGAACAGTGCCACCCCAAAGAAACATAATCCGGTGGCCACCAGGGAAGCAAAGGGGGCCCCTACAAGACATCTTGCACAGCACTCTAACAAGCCTGGGGAGGAAAGAGGGGAAAAGTCAGGGATGTTCCATAAGTAGCTTGCGCCCCTCGTACCTTTCTGCCAGACCAGTCAAGCCCTGTGTTTATATGCATAGATGGAGTAGTCACCCCAGAGTCCAAAAGCAGGAGAGTCTCCAACTTTAGGCTTCTGAAATGTGAGATTGACCCAATGCCATTACTTTGTTCCATTCTTGAAAATAAGTCCTTACTTTTAATTCCCAGAATGTATGGATTTTTTTATTTTTTTTAAAGATTTTATTTATTCATTTGACACAGAGAGAGAGATTCCAAGTAGGCAGAGAGGCAGGCAGAGAGGAGAGAGGAGGAAGCAGGCTCCCTGCTGAGCAGAGAGCCCGATGCGGGCCTCGATCCCAGGACGTTGAGATCATGACCTGAGCTGAAGGCAGAGGCTTTAACCCACTGAGCCACACAGGCGCCCTGGATTTTTTTAAATAGTCAGTCATCGAAGTAGCAAGACAGGGAGATTATGCAATCATCCTCTCCTTTCTTATTCTGATTTGTTTGTTTCAGTCATTTATCAACTCTTAGGGAGTACTTACAATGTGCCCAGCATTATGCCAGGTGTTATGTGAGAGGTGAAAACATAAAAGACATAGACATTGCCATATGGGAGTCTCTTGCTTACTGAGGAAGAATGAGGTAGGTAGATCTAATATTTTCAACTAACAATTTCAGGCAGCCAAGTAAGTGATTACAGAAGTAAATGCAACAAGAGTTCCACAAAGGCATGGGTGCAGGTCAGAGATATTGGTATTGTCAGACAGTATTTGAGCCTTGGAGAGCATTCCAGGTAGGGAAAACTTTGGAAATTGCATGTTCCTGGATATTCCTAATCATTGTGTATATTTGTCACATGGAATGCTTGCTTCTTTTTCATCTAGAATATTATGTGGAAAGCAGTCCAAAGGGAAGGAGGAAACTGGCAGAGCAGGAGATGGTAATGGGAGGGTGACTATTATTCACAGTAATAAAAATGCAAACCTAATGGTTTTTGAACACTTTACATGGCTGGTTTGTCCCTCTATATTGCAACTTGGCCAATGTCTGCACCCTCAGGCTTACACTGGAGTTCTGTCAGAACAGCTACAAAAAGACTCTATACAAAGTCGACAAAGCACGAAACATCTTTCTGGCATGACGAAAACATACCAGAGCCTGGGAACACAGGTGTCTCGAAGTACTAAGAGTCCCTGAGATACCAAGAGCTGTCACCTCAGGCCCCATGCCAGTGTTTCTGAGAAACAAGAAAGGCACACAAGAAGTCATCAGCTCCAAGAACTGCTGTGCCCCCAAGTACTAGCACCATGCTTTATGTGCCCCATGGAACAAAACTTAACAAATGTCAAGTAGATGTCAGACTAGATGAGGAAAGTGTGGCTCCCTCGGGCCACTTGGGCAGATCCCAAATATATAAAGCACACGTGTGTGTGTGTGTGTGTGTGTGTGCGTGTGCGTGCACTGATTTTACACATCTATTCATATATCATATTATATATAGATACAATATATGAAATATTTTATATATATATCATATGTATATATGAATTATATACACATATACAGCTGATGTGGTGAGAAGCTACTTTTGGAAAAGCATGTTGGGACTCCTTATAAAAAGAAAGCATGTACTAATTTCTAGGTTTGAATTTTTATCCAAAACTCACTTGTATATGGCATGGTAACAAGGAATAGGGAAGTCCTTTTCCCTACCCTCTTAATACTACTAGTTTCTTTTTAGCCCTGTGTGCTTAAATATCTGTTGATTTGCATGGCTGATGCAACGTGAACATATTTTGAAGGACCAGATTATCTCTATATTGGGAAAGTTGAGGCAGAAGCAATTGTCTGTTCTCAGAGCCACAGAATGAGTGAGTTATATTACCCATTATCCCCAAAAATGACAAGCCCTTCCTTGGTCCTCAAAGAGCCTCTTCCTCAAAGATTTGATATGTGACACCAGAGATGAGGCTCAGAAGCCCAAGGCAAGCAGAATAAGTAGTTAATATTTGCAGCAGAACTGAACTTCCATCCTTTTCCAAGAACTGAAGAACCATCATCAGAAAATTTGGCCTCTATGAGAAGCAATCAATTTGTAGCTCTGCTGCTGTAGTGGAGGCAGAGTTTACTTTGTATGAACTTTGCAATAGTGCTTGGTAACAGTACTTCATCAGAGGTGGGCCATGGTGTGTGTGTGTGTGTGTGTGTGTGTGTGTGTGCGCGCGCGCGCGCACGCATGTGTGTGTGTCTGTGTCTGTGTGTGCGTGCATGCGGGTGTGCACGCTCATGCGCACAAGTGTACACATGCACGCTTGTATATACCAGAAAGCAAAACACAGCAGTTGAAATTGATCATTGTTCTCAGGAAACATTCCATAAATCGATCTTCCTCTTTCTCAACAGGTTAAGATACTAGATGCATCCTGTAAGTTAAGAAAAAAAGCTTGGAAATAAACAGTGCTGCCATTTTCCTACTATCTATCTAACTCTTCCCCACCCCCAAACTCTTAGACTTTTTTGTAAAGGAGGTCCCTGAAGCCTGAGGGTGGGGGAAGGAGAAGGTCAGTGACCTCTCTGTTCCCTCTCTTCCCAGCACAGGGTCAGGGCTTGGACAGAGCCCTCCATAGCTCCCCTGGACAAAGAAGCCTTGTTTTTCCCTGAGATCCCAGGAGCCTCATTGGTATTCTGCAGGGGCCTGCAGGCCTGGGGGTGGGGAGGGGGTCAGACCCAGGGAACAATGGCAGAACTGTTTATTTAGCCCAGAGTAAGGACAGCGATCCACCCTAGCAAGTGACCGTCCTGTGCCACTCACTCTCACCCCAGCTTTTTCACCCTGGGAAGAGCTAAATGGCTCAGGTGTGATCAGGGATGAAGGAACTTGAACTCTTGGTAGCCATACAGGGAATTATACTCTAGGTTTTAGCTGATGCCCCCTCTGGGGTTGTAAAGATAAGGAAAAATCCTCTTAATTTATCTGATCCTTTGATTATCATCCAAATAACCAGAGAGTGTCATATATGTAGTGTCCTTACTGGGTAATAAAGGGTTAAACCTTGGGAGCAACCCTGGATCATCCACCCGTATGCTTCCTTTTTATATACAATTTTTCCTCTATTTTCTTAGACCTCAACTAACCTAGCACCCCTTTTCTGCTGCACTGCCACTAAAAGCAAGGGACAAGAAAGACATAGGTTTTAATGAGTCTAACGTGGAGTTGGAAATAAATGGCCCCAGATAAATCATTCCGGAGCTCTACATAATTCAACAATATCAACACACACATTACATGTCCATCTATTCACAGATGAAATGTTGGATCTGGGGACATCTAAATTCAGAAGTGAAGAATCTCAGTCTGACCAAGCAAAAAATCAACTTTTGGATTTCAACTGGGAAAACTCAGAACATGCAAAAGAAAAATTGTGTCTTCATCAAAGTAGTTTACTATCAAAGCATTCTGAGAAAGGTTCATTGGGTTCACTTTGATTTTTCACAGTCCAAGAAGTGTCCTTGGGAATGTGCGAACAATAGCCTAAAGCCACAAGCTCTCCATTTCAACACCCTTCATGGTTGAAAGGGTACTGGTTTGATTCAGGAAGGCTGTGAGGGATTCTGAAGTCCTTTGGCTCTCTCACAAATCATGCTCACGTTTTTCAGGCTAAGTCCAGATTGTCACATGGTAGAGTTGGCATAAAAGAACTACAGCAATAATATTACCCAATGCAACTCACTTGGATTAAACTGCTTGGCTTTCATGAGAGGTCATAGAGAAAAATAACGACCCTTCCCAGTGTTTTCCTTTCATTTCTTTTGATGTGGATTCTGTACAATTATGAAGCATATTTGAAGTGAGCTGGGCACTATGAGAAACAAAAGGGAATTATAAAGTCCAGTCCCTTTCTTCAATGACATTTCAGTCTTGCTGGGGAGAACAAACTTGCGTCTGTGAATCAAAGACCAAAGCTACCTATAACTTAGTGTTCAAATGTATATGACCAAGTCCTGTGGGCAAAATGTAAGCAAAGATGTTGGCTAGATTTATCTGTAAACTTCCAAAATAAGTTTAATCAATCTGTGATAGAACTTCAAGCCCTTCTGACCAATAGTCTTCACAGGAATCTGACAAAAATCAACAGGACCATTGTCAACCTTATCCAGATCCATGTCCACCCAAGAGACTGTTCATCCTGATGCTGTCTCTTTAAGCAGGAGCCAAGAGCTCCCAAGCCCTCCCTCCTTTCCCATGCCCTGGGCATGCCTCAAGGACCAGCTCTATGATGGAAATTCAGTGTGAATCTGGGAACTCATCAAAGGGAGGAGAGGAAGGGTTTTCATTGAAAGAGATGGTAGAAAGAGACCAATTGTGCCTTGCACAATTCCTAGCCTGTCCCTTGAGTCCAGCTGACAAAGGGAGAGATAGAAGAACCCTATACAATAGAGCTAAACAACAGGCAGGCTCATTGAGTGAAAAACTGGCCCTATCTCCTTGTCTCTAATCTGTACTATAGTCTTACCCTCCTCCCAGAACCCACCCCTTAACCTCACTCCATGAACAGAGGCCTCCTTGATTGGGACCTATAGCAGTTGACAGGGCCAAGATGCTAGAGCAACCGTGACTGGTACGGGGGATGGATGGGCACCAATGGGTGGGTTCTAGGAGTAAAACAACAATTATCAGGAGGTGCCAGAGACAAAGACTTTTACTTTAGGCCTTATCCTCGTCAGACAAAGCCCTGACTATAATCTTGTCTTCCCAACATGAACTCAACACTTATACTGCATTCAAGTGGTAGAAAGGGACCCTACAACCACTGGGACATGGGAATCTAAGCCTGATGGATGGTCAAGTCATATGGACAAAGTTAAATAAAAAGGAATCTCAGTCTCTCTTTTGGACTGATATTATTATTACTGTACCAACAGCATTTGGGCCAACTTGTTTCCTATACTCTCCACTCCTCCCCAAACACACACACACACACACACACACACACACACACACACACACACACACACACACAAAGTGTCAATATATGCCCAAACTTGGGAGGTTGGAATAGAAGTTTGATTATTAAACTCTTTTCCTGGCACATTGTCTTCATCTTGTCCACTTATGCAGAGGTAAAAGAGAACTACCTGACAATAAGCTAAGAGACAACATTTTCTATACCTTATTCCTTAGGGCAGTCTCTCACCATTTCCTCCTCTCTCCTTGATTGCAGTGATTTTTTTCCAGAGCCCTGCTTAGCAGAGAGTTCACAGGCAAGTACAGAGCTTCGAGATCACCCTTAGGACCATTTTTAAATAGCCAAGGAGGAATTAATCAGTACTTTCAGGGTTTTTGAGGTAAGTTTGGCACTGGGTAGTCCCTAACAGTGGGAAAGAAAGGAAAACCAGCTCTGTTTGCCTTCCAAACTATGTGACCTTACCTTATCATGTCACTGCCCTAACTTGATCTTCTCTGGATCTGAACTTCTTTAGGCAAGGAGGGCATTTCTACAGTTGCTTTCTTTCAAGACCAATAACTATACCCTGGGGATGGTTTTCAGGGCTTCAAGATAACACAAAAAAAGGCAATGAGAGAAAAAGATGCCACTGGCAAGGTGCCAGTGCCTTGATGGGTTTAAACACTATATGTCCCCCTCCGACCCATCTCCCAGGGGTTCTTAGGCCTTATAACTACTCACATAGCTTTGAGAGAATAGTTTTAGTTGTCAGGCTCTTGAGTAAACTTCCAGCTTTCATAGCACAGAGCCAGGGCAAAAGCTCCTTCAAGAAGAGCAAGCCTTTCAGTTTGCCTGACTCTTCAAGAGTTCCTCTGGCTCTGCAGGACCAAGGTGAGGGATGGGGTGGGGAAGGCTGTCATAATCATTTTAGTCACGGTCTCTAGGAAGAGTAAGTGAGTATGCTAGTTTGGATATGGTTTATTTTTGGCTCTTGGTATTCTTGTGGCATTCTTGTCTTCCTGGTGGGATGTCTTCGGGAATTTTGTAAAACTGGACCCTACTTTGCATCCACACTTCTTTCTTGCCTGGGCTACACTCACTTAGTCTGCACCAGCCAAAACTACACTGCTCGGCAAACGGCCACCTTTGGAGGGAAGTATCACAGTCTGGTTACCAGGGTAACGGCCACTGTTCTCAGACAACAGGCTTGCAGGAGCCAATGTTTTGCTGTTCAGTAATAGCATTGTGTTACTGAGCAGAGAATAATCAGCTACTGCTCTTTAGCTCTTTTCTGGTTCCATTATTATCCCAAAGACTCATTTGGAACATCCCCTTCCCAAGTCAGGACAAGGATTAATGAACTATCATTTCCCTCATAAACCTTTTATATAGACATTCAGTATTCAGTATTCCTCTCTGCTTCCCCTCCTATAAGACTGTATATGGTCAACGTAGTGAGCTCTCCGTTTCTGGGGGTGATTAAACAGAGGCCATAGGAACATTTAATTAGCTGTTGCTTAAGGGAATCCTGCCTCGGGCGCCTAGGTGGCTCAGTGGGTTAATGTCTCTGCCTTCAGCTCAGGTCATGATCCCAGGGTCCTGGGATCGAGGCCCGCATCGGGCTCCCTGCTCAGTGGGGAGCCTGCTTCCTCCTCTCTCTGCCTGCCTCTCTGCCTACTTGTGATCTCCCTCTTTCTATTAAAAAAAAAAGGGAGTCCTGCCTTGAGAGTTGGCTCAGGCAGCTTCTAAAGTTCCTTTGAATCCCAGATTCCATGATATAATTTGTCTACTACAATTGTTGAACAGCAATGCACTCCATCTCAGAAGCAGTAGCAGCACAGTGCCTTGTTAGAGATGGTCTATTATTTAAGAAGTATTTGAGATACTTTGTTATTGAATAATCAAAACTCAGTGGCTACACTCTCATGTGCACGTGGCCCAAGGATTGCCCACCCCCAAGATCTGGGATCCGATATACAACATCAACTGTGCCCTTATCTGTGGCAATCTCCCCTGGAGAGTCCCCTGGAGGAAATCATCCAGCCTCCACAACAGGTGACTGTCCCTGTGGTCACCTCACTTGTTCCTGCCTTTTCCTCAAGGCTTTCATCCCCTGAGGAAGTAATATTTTACATCGTTCTTTACTCCCTCTCCATTTTTTAATCCACAATCTGCTGCTTTAACATTACCTAGGGTTCCTGATGTTACTGAGGGTAGGAACTGAGTTCCCCTAACATTCACCTCTCACCTGGGCATACTCAGTGGTCAAATGATTCTTTTTTTTTTTTTTAAGATTTTATTTATTTATTTCACAGAGGGAGAGAGATCACAAGGAGGCAGAGAGAGCAGGCAGAGAGAGGGGGAAGCAGGCTCCCCGCCGAGCAGGGAGCCCGATGCGGGCCTCGATCCCAGGACCCTGAGATCATGACCTGAGCCGAAAGCAGAGGCATTAACCCACTGAGCCACCCAGGCGCCCTGGTCAAATGATTCTTACCCAAGTGCACAAAGTATACACAAAGAAAGCCCAAACCACTTCAGAAAGAGTAAGAGTCAGTTTACATACATAGTATTGAATAATTGGTATCATCATTATTTATAATTGTTACAGAGCTTGCCCACTTTCAAAGGACTTACACATCATTATTACTTAATTTTCACAACCCTGAAAGTAGACAAAGCAGTTATTGTTATCCCCATTTTCCAGATGATGAAGTGATAATTCACAGTGACCTACCCAAGGTCATGAAGTTCCTAAATGGCAGATCTGGGATTTGAACCTGGTTGTGTTGGCTCTAGTCCAGTGCCCTGCCCTCTTATTTATCCGTGCTGAATACATGCTTCAAAGATCTCCTTCAGGATGAAACAACCTAAAGGCTGACACCAGCTTAATAAAATCTAAAACCTTTTCCATGGATGTTGCTAGAGTTTTCACCACTACATTTGGTGGTGAATACAGAGGATAATTGATTCTCATTTCATTTAGGATGCATTCAAGCTGCTACTCTTCTTTTGCCAAATATGAGTCCTGTCTACACATCTCTGTGGCATCCTGTGTGGACAAAGACCCTTGTGCTCTATACACCTTGCTCTAAGTAGACACTACAAAAGAGTAGACCTTATAGCTTCTATGTTTGTTCATAGGACCTGGAGATGCCGTCAGTACTCAGCTAAGTCAGTAAGAGCCCTATGGTCCCAGCAGTGTCCTTGGCATAGGAAGGATTTAGAGTCTGAACCAGGCCCTCAGAAAGGCTGAATCTGTGATATTTGCTAGATATAATCACCCATATATGTGTGCGTGCGTGCACGTGCACGCGCGCACACACACACACGCACGCGCGCGCGCACACACACACACACACACACACTACCCATATCCACTCCCCATGGTAAAGCCATTGAGGCCTTTATTTTCATTTCCTGAACCTGAGACTGGCTTTCTCAGCCATAGCCAAACCTGAGTTCCATCTTGCCCAATTCTTCAATTTCCTTCTAATGCCAAACAAGGTCCAAATTTTATATCAAGCAAGCAGTTATTTTATCCATCTGAGGGCTAGCCAACACTCATTTGTCTCCAGAAGAACCAGGGATGTCACCTGAGCCAGCCACTACCAGGGCCTGAGCACAGGGGAAAAGAGAAGGTAGAGGGAAGTGAGGGGGTAAGAGGACACATGACCATATCCAACCCTCTTGGCACTCTCTCCAAGGACCTGTGGTACTCTCCACATGCTGCTGGAGTTCCTTGGCAATAAAGCATCATTCTCAGTACAGCAGAGAAGGAGTTAACCTAATTGAGTGCTAAGGAATCAAACAAAACAAGTGCCAAAACACAACTCATTGAAACCATTGGAAACCCCGAACCCTGGAGTTGGTAATTTCTCTTGCAAATTTCTGTGCCTGCTTGAATCTTCCATGCTAAAGTTTCTGAAACTCACCCATGTCTTTGGAACTCTGACTCCAATTGTAGCCGGCTGGCTAGTCTGCTTTGCGGCTGACTTTGTTCAGCTGGAAGGATCCTGGTCTCTCCAGTCTCCCTCTTCCGTCCTTTACTTTTTCTCTCTGGGTATCTTTGTCCTCTTCTCCTGCAATGAAAAGGGCTTTCTGATTGACAGCCAACCCCCTTAAAGAGACAGGCCCGCTTTCCTCCTCCTCTCCGCCTCCCCTTCTCCTCCCCTTGTCCCCACCTCCTTAGGGATACTCCCTTCTCTAAGGGCTCCATCTTCTCCTTCTGCTTTTCACTGCCAATTGTTTCATTTTCTGTTTTTCTGTTTTTCTCTAAGGCTTGTCTGTGTGGAATTTCACTTTGCTGCAGAGACATCTGGAAATGTGTTTTGGGGTAGAAATAAAAAGAAGAGGTTCTGGAAGCCTCCAACTGATGCTTGGGTCTATTTGGTGTAGGATGTGGCAGCACAAGTGTCAGAAGCCATGGAAATTGTAGCCCTGACCAGGTGGTTAAGGTCAGAAACCTAGAGGTTATTCCCAGGGTCCTTCCAACTGTGCCCCAACCCCACCCCTCACCCCTAGCTGCTCTTGGCCCTGTCCACCTTTCCCCTTCCCCGACTCCTTGGCAAATAAGCATCCCTCCCCCTACCCCCTCTAGAATCACAATAGAGAATAAAAATTCGTCTTTTAAAATAATTCCTTCCCAATCCTCCTTGGTTTCAACTGAATGAGGACAAAACACAAGCTGTTGATTCCACAAACAGATTTTGACCAAGCTAGGGGAGGCTACGGTTGTAAAAATTTTATGGATAGGATAACAGAGACCGAGAGAGAGAACAAAACCAATGCATGTTCACAGAATAAGGTAAAGAGAAGGTCCGAGTTAGAGATGTTGGGTGATTTCCAAGGACCATAATTGACTTTGAGACAAATCACTAACACTAAAACGATCTCGGAATCAGATAGTCAATATCCCAACCATCCCAACCCGAGACTGTAGTATCACCAAAGAGCTAAGGCCAGGCTGGTGAGAGGCAGGGAGCAGGTTGGGGTGAAGCAGCAGCTGCCAGTGACGGTGGAGAGAAAGGGAAATGAAATATAGTCCTTGCCTCAGAGGAAAAAAAAACACTAAGAAAGAAATGGCCAAGTAGGAAAAACAGGGGAACAACATATGAAATCTGCCTTACAAATCATACTTGTTTATAAAGACTGTGAAGTTATTTGAGTGCCTAATGTTAGGTGGAATTAGCCTGGGAAAGTTTTCTAGAAGAGGTGAATCTTAACCAGTATCTATCTGGGCTCCTTATTAGTGTTCTCTTTCCCTTCAGGGGCCTCAGAGAGACACTGTTCTCTTGATCTTGAGGGCCATATTCTCCCATGGGTGGCCTATAAGGAAAGGGGTTGGCATATAACTTAAGGAGTACGTGTTGGAAGACTCCAGGAAAAGAAGGTATGACCCCTCCCCCATGACCACCACTAAATTTTTCCTATGGCTTTGCCTTGGGAAGAGAGAGGTGAAGAAGGAGGTACTGAATAGTCTCGAATCTTCTTGTGAGGGGAGAGTGACAAGATTGTGTCTTACAGTTGACTCTTTGGGCTGTGACCTTGGACATGTTTCTGGCTTGGGCTCTGCCATTAGGAAATTGTTGAGCCTTCTAGAGATGCTCCTGTGGCTTCACCCAGGTCCTGAATCCTGCAGTATTTGAGGCTTGTCCAGGGTCCTAGAACTCTAGATCCTTTGCTCTTATACCAGCCCCAAGAAGAAAGGATCTCTGGAAATGCTACCCCTGTTGCAGAACTGGATAGTGGTAGTTTTGGCAGAGGAAGCTGGGTTGTAGGATTTTGCCTACAATTAACTTCTGGATGATCATTGTCAGAATGGCCTTGGAGGAGAGGGAGGACCGAAAGCGAGAAGTCACCAAATGTGTGCCCTCAGCTCCTCAGATGGCAGAAGGAACTAAGTCCAAACTTTGGGGGTTCTGATTTAGGGAATTAGAGAGGTGGTGATGAGACAGCTCTGCATGCAGGGGAAACCACTCAGTCTGAACCTCCTCACATATCTCCCCCTGGATTCTCAGCAGCAGCTCTGGAACTGTCAGGCTACTTGGAAGAAAATGTGTGTTCCCAATAAACTCACGGATACCAATTTTTCAACCACATTCCCCAAATACCCATTTCCCTTCTCCTTCCTTCACCTCTATAGCCTTACTATTCATTCTGTCTTCTCCTCAAGTCGCAGTCTTTCTGTCTCTGTTCTCCTCTGTCTGTCTCTGTTTCTTTCTGTGTCTCTATGTCCCTCTTTCTTTTTATCTCTCCACACTCTTTGATAGATCATGTCTTCCTGTCTCCACCTTGTTTTTAGTCCCAGGGATGGGAAAAGGGCTCAGTCAGGTCAAGCTCACAGTCCCCAGTGCCTTAAGGTTCCAGCTCCCCAGAATCTAGTATGTTGTAGTCATTCTGTATGTCCTGACACTCGGCACCTACTCACCACCCATCTCTTGAGCCTTCCCCCACAGGCTTCATAGGGATTTCTTTCCAGGACCCCAAAGTCCCCTCACCTATTTCTCCTGTGATTCTACTTCTATTATTCTGCTGGGCTCCCTTGGCAAAAGTTCTCCAGAACCCAGCTGGGTCCCTGACAGTGCCCAGGGATTCCTCAAGAGGGCACTGCCAGCCTTTTTGGTGGTAACCTGCTGTCTGCACTGGGTGCTTGTGGGAACAATGCAGGATTGTGTGAAACTAGTAAACAGTTTGCTTCATGAAATTCTGATGGTACCTCAGAGGATCTGGGCCCCCTCGATCATAACTTGCTTTGGTTGTGCAGCGTTCTTGCAAATAATTCCAAAATAATTTGATATTACTTCCACTCCCTGTGGTGTGATCCCATAGTACCAGATTCCTGAAGGCCACTGGGCAAGTGGGTTCTCTTTGGTATATTGTATAAACTGATTGCTGAAAAGCATTCTAGTGACAGCGAAGTCCAGTGAATATCTCCCAGGAAACTAAGCGAGGGCTCAAAGTGCCCAATCTGGCCGTTCATATCTCCCACCATGTCCACAGAGAAGATTGTAAAAGTGAACAGAGAAGGCATGGTTCCAGTGAAAACCTGGGGTCACTTGCTAGCATTTAGGCTTCTGGAGCTGAGGCTCTGATTCTCCTCCCCAGGATAATGTCCTCCCAGGCCAAACTGAGGAAGGCAAGTGGCTGCTTCAGTTATTCTAGCCCTGGCACAGAAGTCTGGCTGGTTGGAAGATAATATATTATGTCCTATATACTTGTGACTAGAACTTTCCACACCCTGCTTCATGCCGATTGCCTCGGTCATGTCTTTCTGGCCAACAGAACTGAGGGCTGAGGGCCAGAGATGTCACATATTTTGTGCTGGCATAGGGTGAGGGGAAAGGAGAGTATTCTTCTTCCCCTCCTAAAGATTCTGGGAGCAGTGCAAGAATGAATGGGAGCAGGGGATGTATCAGACCTGGATTGTGGATTGTGAAGATGCCCATGGCTTGGGGATAGAGTGAACAGTAACCTGGAAGCCAAAATAATCAGATGAATAAACTCAGGAGTGCCTGGGGGAGCCAAATAGCTACTAGCAAATGGAGAAATCAATTGTCCACATAACCCACCTCCACCAACATGAAAACTCAGCCAGCTTTGGCACAGTGGTGCCTGCAAAGAGGCAGCATGTTTGATATGATCTCTAAGCACAGCAAAATACTACTACGGTCCTTGACTGTCAAATACTCACCTAGTTCCCAAGAACCAATGTTATTTGTTCCCTGTTATTGATAGAGAACAGAAACAGCTTTCCCAATGCCACTCAGTAAGTAAAAGACAAAGCCACCTCTAGAGAATGGCTCTCTCCAGACTTTCATTGCTTGGAAGTTGCCCAGAAGATTGCTCTGCTCCAAAAGAATGTTCAAACAGCAAGAACAGCCAGGGGGAGGATGGACAGGCTTTAGGCTGCTGTGGCCCAAGTCTCCAACCCTCAGTACTTCTCAGACTAAGCCAGACGCCCGTGTTAGAAATCCAGGCAGGGCAAGTTGCACGCAGTTTGTAGATCAGTGGGATTCAGAATCAGCCAGTGGGGATTAGATGATACTAAGGACATTGTTGGATTTGTTAGGTGTGATAATAGCACGGTGAGTATGTTTTTTTAAATGGTCTTTAGAGGCACCTGGGTGGCTCAGTCAGTTAAGCGTCTGCCATCAGCTCAGGTCAGGATCTCGGAGTCCTGGGATCGAGCCCCATGTCGGGCTCTCTGCTCAGTCAGAAGTCTGCTTCTCTTTCTCACTCTCCCCCTGTGCTTTCCCTCTCTCTCTCAAATGAATACATAAAATCTTTTTTTAAGGGTCTCTATAAGAGATGCATGAGAAATGTTTATAGATGAAATGTCATGATTCCTCAGATGTTTCCTCCTACAGAAAATCATAATGAAAAGGTTAGATGAAATAACATTGACCAAATGTTGAAAGTTATTGAAGCTGGTTGGTGGGTACATGGAGGCTCGTTATACTATTTTCTCTGCTTTGTGTATGGTTAAACTTGAGATCAGAAAAAGAGGAGTCATCGAAGTTAAGATTCAAGCTAATCCAAAAGAAAAACAACATTTTCAAGGGAAATATCTGATCTTTCTGGGAAGATGCACATAGCCTGGTAAGAGTGGTGGCTTCTGGGTAAAGGGATGAGGGAATGGAGTGGGAGGGAGACTTTTCACTCTATATATGCCTTTTAGTATGGGGGGAATTTGTCATTACATGCATTAATTACTTTTTCTATTGAGAAATCTCATTTGAAAAGTCTTTCAGGCAGATTGAGGGACAGCAGTGTTCAGGCCCCTTGAATCTGGTCCACGGTAGCAGGTCGATCTTGAAAGTGAAGCCCTCACTGTGGCAGGTTGGCCAGCCCCCACTCCCCCCACATCACCCACACTGCCCATACCCTTCTTTGCTTGTGTCTCTGAAACACTGACCTGTTCCCAAATAAGGGCTGCCCCCAGTGACAGGAAAGGACTCCAAGGAACCCCTCCCTAGGCACAGCTGGTGCCTCTTGCCCTGCTACCTATGGGAGGAGAAGACATAAGCCCTTGAAAGCAAGAAAGATCTTCAGCCTAGTCCCTCTGCCTTCCAGGGAAATAGGGCCTCTCTCTTTGCCCCTCTGTTGGCCCCACAAACAATGAGGGCTAGATCTGCCAGTCTCTCAGGCAATTGCTCAGGCCTCTTTTCAGAAATATGATTCAACCCCCTCCAAAAATAATAATTATTATTTTATACAATATACAATAATAATATTAATATATAATAATATATATACATATACAATATATATACAATAATATTATTATTATTATATAATATTTGTAAGTGTGCTGTCCCTTTCAGAGAAGTCAGGCCAAGCCTTTCAGCTCTGGCTGCTTGTCCAGGTAAAAGTCACTCTGGGTTATGGATGACATCCCCTATGGAGCAGATTGTCTACCCTCAGGGCTGGGGCACCTTCCTTGGGAAACTGTGCCAGCAGCCAGGATGGAGAAGAAAGGAAGCCTCAGTTCTCCCTGCTGTGAGTGGGGCACTCCAGGTAAGCACATGATGCTAAGATCATGGTGCGAGAGATTAGAACAAATTACCCACACGGGGAGACAGCCCTGTCCTAGCCTCTTAGGGTTCTGTGACTTGATTTCCCCCTCCTTTTCCCCCACCCTGGCCAAGTCCAGGAGGAGGCCTGGGCAGCTCCTCTCCCACCAGTATGTGTTCCTCTTGCCACCTAGTAGGATGGAGCAGGCACCCCTACCCTCCAACTATTCCTCCCCTCCAACTCTTCTGTCCCTGGGAATTCCATTCCTGTGGGCCTTTCTCTGTGATAGCCAGGAGGGCATGAGGGACACTGAGTCCCAGAGCTGAGACTGTGGGCAGACTCTGGAGCTGCTGCTTTCCTCAGCTCCTAAAGCAAGAAGAGATTAATGCACTCCTCCATCCTGGCCTGACACTTCCTAGGTAGTAAACACCTTGGCCCCAGAGGAAAATGGGTTCTCTTTTTAAGCACAATTAGTCCCAAATCATAAAGTTTAAGAAGTGAATCCCCCAGAGGACCCTCCAAAGAAGGTTTTACATGCTCCTTGGGTTATCCTTGAAAAATCTTTCAAAATTTCTAAAGCACTGCAATTATTTCCACAGGCTGAATCCAGCAGTTCTTGGAAGGGCTTCAAAGGGGAGAGTGGCAGCAGCTCCCCTTAGGTTCTGCTCCTTCTCCACAGCAGGGGCCTTCAGAAAGAGAAGCAAATCTTTACTGGGATGTCCTGTCTACCCTGGCTATACTGCTGTTGCCCAGCCACAGATCTATTCAAGCCTCAGCCCACTGAGAACCCCTCCAAAGATCTGGCCTTAGAGAGAGCCACTGAGCCTAAACTACAAGCCTAAAGAGCCAGTAGGACTCTCCCTTCTGGGCATGAGCTGCCCAGCTGTACTCAAATTTCCTCGAGAAGGGGGACCTGAGGGTGGCTGGTGGATGCTGGGGTGGGGTTGGCTATCCCAATTAAAGTTGGTTTGGAGATAATGTCTAGTCCTAGGTTTCCTGGGAGTAGCCATCTTCTTTCTGTTGATAACTAGGCAAGAAGGAAGTTATTAGACATGCAGCATGAAGGGTTTTAGTTAGATATCAGATGGACCTTCCAGATGACCAGGGCTTTCTATGAGCAATGGAATATGGTGATTAAGAAAATAGACTCCAGGGGTGCCTGGGTAGCTCAGTTGATTAAGCAACCAATCCTTGATTTCACCTCAGGTCTTGATCTCAGGGTCATGAGATTGAGCCCTGTGTCAGGCTCCGTGCTGGTGTGACTTTCGCAGCTCTGTGACTTTGGACAATTCAACCTCTGTAGGTCTCCATTATTTTAATTCCTAGAAAATTATAATAATAGTAGTAACCTCACAGGGTTATTGAGATTACAAAAGATGATAGCATAAAATATTTAGCACAGTGTCTATACTAAGGTATAATAACAATAACAACAATAATAATAATAACCAAGTGAGGTGACAGAGTATCTCTGGAAATGTTTAATAAACATTTAACAAGCAGAGACTGAACTTTAATGATCTCTAGAACCAACACCTTCCAGATCTAGGATTCTTAGCCTTCCCCAGAACCTGTCCATCTTTCAAATGGACCTGAGGAAATGTGCTTAGAAGAGGTATAGAGATTTTTTGAGACTCACCTGGCAGTTTAGCCATATGTTATCTTTCAACACCGCCAGATCTCTAGGTATGGCCCTCATTAGGGTAACAAACCATCTAGGTTTGCCAAAAAATAAAAGGTTTCCTGAGATGTGGGATTTCAGTGCTCAAACTGGGTGAGTCTCAGGAAAACCAGGACAAGTTGGTCAGCTTACCACAGCACTCAAGCTGGCCATAAGCACTGAACTTGAAGCAGTTTCCTTAAGGGCTGTCCAAAACAGCAGGTGTTAGATTCTTTGCTGAAGCCACTGAACAGGAAATTCCAAAATCCCCTATTTCTCCACTCTCTGAAATACTGTGCCCAGGCAAATATGCTTGCCAGATAAAATACACAATGCCCAATTAAGTTTGACTTTCAGATAAACAACAAATAATTGTTTGGAATGAGTATGTCACAAATACTGTATGGGATATACTTATATTATAAAAGTGTTTATTGTTTGTCTGAAAGACAACTTTAACTGGGCATCCTGTATCTTTATTTGCTAATTCTGGCAACCCTACCAACAAAGACAGTTTCCGTGGCTGGCTAAGCTGGCTTCTGGGGTTGGAGGTGGGGGGGTTGCTAGGGAAACCGCAATCAAGAAATCACAGTTCCTTATAGACACACACTCTACTCTGCATTTTGGATCCCCATATTCCTTCATTTTGTGAACTTAGGGGCCAGAGGTGGGTAAGGAGAGGAGAGGGGATCAGCCACACTTAGCTTTAGGTAAGATTGAGGCCAGGGAAGATGGGACGAGCCCTGAGGCAGGCTGCATAATGCAATGGTTAAGAGTTTGGGTTTTGTAGCAAGCCAAACTGGGTTCATGTCCCAACCCAATCTAGGACATAGCACACAGTAAGGAGCACAGTAAGTTAATACTTAGAGCCTGACCTTCTCCTTTTTTGTCTTCTCTCTTCTCTTCTTATCCTGTATCCAGTACTTTGCCAGGCTTTGAAGGGGATACAAAAAAAAATGGGAGGATTTCTGGACACACACCTAGCCTGAGGAAGCCTACAACCACACCTGGAAAGCATATTAGAGACATTAACCAAACAGAGATTCAGATACAACTAGCGTGGACCACCTACCTGTGTTTGGCCAGCCCTAAGTGCTCATGTAAGCCAGGTATCAGCAGAGGGCAATCTGTCCTTTCACGGTCAGATAAAAGGTTTCTGAGAATTCTGAGGAAGCTCAGAATCCCGTGGCCGATGTGGTTCTGATTTTAGGCTCCTAAAGAGCTTCTGATTCACAGCCAGTCCATCTTCCATGGCCACTCTCTTCTTTCTATTTTTCATCACACCAGATGGGGAATGCTGCTTTCCTTCCCCGATTTCCTTGAAAACCTCTCATATGAAGCATTTATGCAAACAAAAGAATTTATCAAAGTTTGAGTAGATTAAGGGGCATATGTTATAGCCATACAAACAATTAAAAATTGATTGCTAAACATTCCTGCATTTTAAAGTCCTAGGTTACATTACTACTTGGGACTTTTCTGCAAACCATTCTCCTATGATCCACTCTTGTTTCTTTCTCCCTTCTCCCATTCCTTTTTTTTTTCCTTCTTTGTAGCACCCCAAATTCATGTTTGTTTCTTATGAAGGGCAGTTTAGCTACATATGTGTTATCTTCCATTCGTTTCCATCAGAGCTTCTCCTTCTTCCCTGTAGTGGGCATATCAGAGTATTTTCCTTTAAAAAAAAGAGTGTCCTCCAATTATCATATGATCTCTCTGATATGAGGAACTTGAGGGGCAGGGTGGGGGGTCGTGGGGGGTAGGG
>LNAC01001021.1:147901-246113 GCA_002007465.1 Ailurus styani | reverse complement strand
ACATGGATGGAACTGGAGGGTATTATGCTGAGCGAAATAAGTCAATCAGAGAAAGACAATTATCATATGATCTCTCTGATATGAGGAACTTGAGGGGCAGGGTGGGGTGTCGTGGGGGGTAGGGAGGGAAAAATAATGAAACAAGATGGGATGGGGAAGGACACAAACCATAAGAGACTCCTGATCTCACAAAACAAACTGAGGGTTACTGGGGGGTGGGAGGGTAGAGATGGGGTGGATGGGTTATGGACATTGGGAAGGGTTTGTGCTTTGGTGGATGCTGTGAAAGATGTAAGCCTGATGATTCACAGACCTGTACCCCTGGGGCAAAGAATAATAATAACAAAAAAAAGAGTGTCCTCTTCTTAACAGAAACCTTGATGTCAACTAATGAAAGATTAATTTTATCACCCCACTCCTCTTACATAAACATAATCTCTGTTAATTGTGCAACACATGAAGTAAGGTTATTACACCCATTTTACACACAAGTAAACTGAGGCTTCTGAAGCCCACAGCTAGCACTAGAAGAGTTAGGATTGAAACCCAGTTTTTCTCACTCTGAGTCTAATCTTCTTCCCACTACCCAGTACACTACATTAGAGAACAAATTTATCCAAGATAAGGCTTGGAGAAATTTGCTTCAGGTGAAGGGCTCCCTAACTAGAGGAGTAGAGCATACTGCAGGCTACAAGACTCTCTCTGAGGCCAACTCCAGAGCCAGTGGAACAGTACTCGCTAGCCACAGCAAAATCACAGACACTCAGATTCACAAGGCCACTGGATTCCGAGCCGTTTCCTCTAGGCACTAGTTGAGACTCCACCTAGCCATCACTTTTGTTTTGTTTTTTAAGCAAATTTTACTTCTAGGTCTGACAACAGCCAAAAAACGCAGATACTGTTTCTAGGTACAACTTACAGATAAGCAAACTGAGTATCAGAGAACTTAATTGATTTGCTTAAGGGCTCACCATTAGTAAATGGCAGACACTAAAAGGTAGACTCTCTAACTTAGTGCACTGTCAATGCCCTTCAGCCAAAGACCACCAGGCCATGCCTGGGGTTGATCAAATTGAGATTATTGCTCATTGCAACAAAGAGAGACACCTCAACACCCCCACTGTCTCCCTTGTGTTTGCCTTCATGGCACAAAGCAGTAAGCTCAACTTGTTCCACCCCAGGTGTGTTCCTTGTGGTCTTGGGCTGGAGGGCATTGACAGAAATAGAGGGTCACTGAGATTTACTTGAAATACTCACCGCCTTGGACCCTGCTCTTCCACTTAGTAACAGTGACCACATCTTAGACTTCTTGGGTCTACCTGTTTGAGGTGCCAACCTGCCCATATCTGGGAGGTAAATTCACGCTGAATTGAGTTCTGCTATTTCATAGAAGTTCTTCATCTTTGTGTTTATTTTGCTTTTTTAGAAATGAGATCCCTTGGGGGTGTTTTTGATTATCTGATTAGATTTGTATTGTTCCTTGATGAAATCATCTTCTAGCCTTCTTCACATGTTCTTATAGTCTGTCTGATTGTGCAGTGTCTTTAATGTTGCTTATAAGAGGAAAGATCTATAGGATGACATAGATTCGATGAACTTTTCTTTACACTGGCCCCTAGGGAACTGAGACATTCAGAAGGTCTTCTCAGACCAGTGTCTTTCAGACAAACTTTATCTCAGATTATCATTTCAAAACTTATAAAGACTTCTCAATCTTGTCTTTGTGTCCCTGAGACTTGCTTTCTTTAGCTTCATCTACCCAGAATCAGAGGGTTTTGTCTGGCCTTGGATTGGTGGCAATTTGCCTTTGACCAAACTCTGAGCAAAGTTGACCCCTACCCTCTTTACAGATTGTTGAGTTCTCACAGGTTGTTCTCAGTCTAAAAATGCACCTCTTCCACGCTAAACACCTGCTTCCTTCATGTTTGCTCCCTATGATGCTAAGTTATATGCTTATCCCTCCAACTGGCACAGTTTCACGAAGGATATTTTAAAATTGCAGTGCACACTTTGAGGAGCTTTGGACATAAAAAAGAGACACTTTAGAACAAAAAGCAAAAGAAACCCTCATGAAGAGATTATCTTGTTTGTCTAAAAGACAGATCAGTTTTTTTAAGTTAGGATATAGCATCTCCTTGGTCTCCATATTTGGGAGATTAATAAATGCTGCTTTTTTAATTATACAGCTTGATAAACTTGTCAAGTCTCCATTTTATATCAAAACCAACTATATGCCACTCTTTTTTGTGTGCATACCTCAAAATCTATATTTCTACAAGTTCACTTTCTTTCTTTATCCTGTAGAGGAAACATAACAACCCCTTTTTAGTGATAATTACATATTTGACTATAACTGGCTCTCTCTTTCCTTTTTATTTTATTCTGTTCTACTTTCTTTTCCTCTCTTGGGAAACTTTAAATATTAACTTTTCAAAAAATAATTTAGTTGTCTTGCATACACCCTAGGAATATCTAGTCCAAATAAAGTCAAATTTGCCTAAAAGAAAATTTTAAAGATTACTAAACCATGTTACTTTTTGTGTGCACTGAAAAGTATATTTACAGAATAGCCTTGTTACTATAGCTATAAGAAAATAAGAAGAGGCTTTAGTTTTGGGATAAATGAAGAATTTGGGGGGCACCTGGGTGTCTCAGTTGGTTGAGCATCTGACTCTTGATCTTGGGCTCATGAGCTCAAGGCCTGTGTTGGGCTCCCTGCTGGGCTTGGGACCTACTTTAAAAAAAGAAGAAGAAAAAGAATTTTGGTTTGATTCAGTATCTTTAGTACACTATTTTGGTTTAGTTAAGACTAGATTTAAATTGTTTGTAATTCATACTTCCTAAATTTCCAACATTGGTTTTATGAATTAAAAAACTTACCACTGATGTGGGAGCAGAAGGCAAGCTGAGGGTAAAGCACAAGCTGATCCTGGACCACGCCCCCCAAGGTGGGAGAAGTGCAACATTCCTCCAGGAGACTCCCAACTGCTTTAAAGTTAATGCTTTGCTAGATGGAAAAACAACCTTAGCTTGACAACAGCAAGGCCTCCAGTATCCTGAGGGTCATTTTTAGCCTGTGAAAGTCCTTTTGGACACCTCCCATTTTCCTTACCTTCCCCAGTGTCCAAGTGTATAATCAGCCATTCCTCACTACCCCAGTGCAGCAGCACTTTCTGCCTGGTCTGTCCCCGTGCTTTAATAAAATCACCTTTTTTTTGCACCAGAGACCTCTCAAGAATTCTTTCTTGGCTTTCAGCTCCAGACCTCACCAACATTCCAAAACTACGTCACCACTGTTTCCAAAATGTGTTTAAGTTGAAATTAGGTGTAGAAAATTGTATTCAACTAAATAGAATAGTAATAATGGGTATCTTTTCAAAAGTTTAATATTATGACATTCTTAAAATGCTATAAATCATAAGAATTCAGTGTGTTAGCTAAATTATAATTTCCAGATTCTTAGATAATTTAGGGGAACCTGGGTGGCTGAGTCGGTTAAGCATCTGCCTTTGGCTTAGGTTATGATCTCAAGGTACTGGGATGGATTCCTGTGTCGGGCTCTCTGCTCAGTGGGGAGTCTGCTTCTCCTTCTCACTCTCCCTCTGTGCTCTCCCTCTCTCTCTCTGTCTGTCTCAAATAAATTTTTAAAACTCTTTAAAAATTTTTAAGATCTTAGACCTCAGTTAATTACAAATAATCTTCGGATGTCTGGATACTTCCAAAAAGAAAAAACAACCAGATATAAATATATTTATTCTTGGTTTTTTAATGGCAATCAACTAACAGAATATGCAAACACTGTTGGATGATATTTTATATATATTTTCCCTCTTGAAACTGTTAAAATGATAAGAAATAATTACTCATGGAGAAAAAGTAGCTAAATAATTCTTCACTTTCTGTTCTCTAGTTTTCTCTTATGTGTGAAGAAAGAAAAATTGGTTCTTTTGATTAAAGATAAGAATTAATATAAATGGTTAGTTGTACTTGGTACAATAATTACAGAAAAATAGAAAATATGTATAAGATAATGGATATTATTTTCATTTTGATCATTAAAAAGTCATCATAGCTATTTAATATAATGTGTATTTTATTTAATATACTGATAATTTAATTACATTTAAAAAGCTTCTGCACAGCAAAGGAAAGAATCAACAAAACAAAGAGGCAACGCACGGAATGGGAGAAGATATTCGCAAATGACACTACAGACAAAGGGCTGATATCCAAGATCTATAAAGAACTCCTCAAACTCAACATCCAAAAAACACATAATCATGTCATAAAATGGGGAGAAGACATGAGCAGACAGTTCTCCAATGAAGACATAAAAATGGCTAACAGACACATGAAAAAATGTTCATCATCGTTAGCCATCAGGGAAATTCAAATCAAAACCACATTGAAATACCACTTTACACCAGTTAGAATGGCAAAGATTAACAAGACAGGAAACAACAAATGTTGGAGAGGATGTGGAGAAAGGGGAACCATCTTACACTGTTGGTGGGAATGCAAGTTGGTGCAGCCACTTTGGAAAACAGTGTGGAGATTCCTCAAAAAATTAAAAATAGAGCTACCCTGTGACCCATCAGTTGCATTCCTGGGTATTTACCCCAAAGATACAGATGTAGTGAAAAGAAGGGCCATATGTACCCTTAATGTTCATAACAGCAATGTCCACAATCGCCAAACTGTGGAAAGAGCCAAGACGCCCTTCAACAGACGAGTGGATAAAGAAGATGTGGTCCATATATACAATGGAATATTACTCAGCCATCAGAAAGGATGAATACCCAACTTTTGTATCAACATGGATGGGACTAGAGGAGATCATGCTGAGTGAAATAAGTCAAGCAGAGAAAGTCAATTATCATATGGTTTCACTTGCTTGTGGAACATAAGGAATAACATGGAGGTCATTAGGAGAAGGAAAGGGAAAGTGAATTGAGGAAAATCAGAGGGGGAGATGAACCATGAGAGACTGTGGACTTTGAGAAACAAACTGAGGGTTTTAGAGGGGAGGGGAGTGGGGGGGATGGTTGAGCCTGGTGGTGGATATTAAGGAGGGCACGTGTTGCATGGAGCACTGGGTGTGGTCCATAAACAATGAATTTCAGAACACTGAAAAAAATAAAATAAAATAAAAATAAAAATAATAAAACTATAATTAAAAGCTTGAGATTATAGCCTATTTTCATATTTATATATCTGTGTATGCATAAGTACATATGTAAAGATACATTAATAAATCCTTTACCACAAATTATTATATGAATAATGTCCCAAAGGAGTAAAATTAGAATATGGGTATTTTTTATGTAGAATGACTAAGGTTATGATCAGATTAGTAGAGGTTCCTTTTTGTCACCAAATTATTGTTAACTCTCAGAGCTTTGTGACATATTCTGAAATTGTGTTTTAAACAATTCCTTACTTTTTTAAAAAAAAGTTAATTTCCTAATAGACGTTGTTGTTTATTGCTAGGTAATTTTACAATGATAACAATACATATTCCTTCCTTTAGATATGTATGATTTACCTTGTCCCACTAACAACTATTCTTTTTTTAAAAGATGTGTTTCTGTATTTGAGAGAGAGAGCGCCTGCATGAACGCTAGTGGAGGGAGGGCAGAAGGAGAGCATCCTCGAGCAGACTCCCCGCCCAGTTTGGTGCTCCATCCCACAGCCCATGAGATCATGACCCCAGGCAAAATCCAGAGTCAGATGCCCAACCCGCCCACCGAGCCACCCCGGTGCCCCTAACGAATATTTTTAATTTTGCCTTTCCCAAATGCAGAATCATAAAACTATTAAGATGACTTTTATGCCTAAACAATCTTTGCATTTTCTAAAATGACTACCAAATAACACAAAGATATGCCTATTCACCTCACAAAAGAAAGGGCAACAAGAACAATTAGGGTTCTGTAAATTTCTCCAACTTTTGTCAAACTGCTATAAGAACTTTGTCTACCGGACAGCATTAAAGTAATTTGACATATGAAAAATGGAGTTTATCTTCCACATATAGGTAAAATATGCAAATACAGATATCTTTCTGTGTTTAATAATTTTCAAGTTAAAAGAAATATACTCACATTTAAGGACAAAGACTGGTATAATACCTCTCTACCAAAAGATTTTTCCAGGGCTTTAGATCCACAACCTCTCTTTTCCTTTTTGTTATAAAGTTTCTAGATAGGCACTGGGATACTAACTTAATTACATGGGAAAGGTCAAAGGTATGTTGCTTATTTCAAGTCCTTCATTAGATCCAGTAGCTAGGACAAAGCGCCTTGTCTAAGAGCTATAACAATAATAGCAAAACAAAAACGTCAATTAGCTTAGTTCTAGATCTCCATTAAACCCAGTGGTTCCCTATGCTACGCAAATTCTTCTATGGACAAAAAATACTTACCAATTTTGAGCTAGTGACCTGACCTCCTAGGAAATATTGCTTTCTCCTCCACACTGTCGGTTGCTATGACACTCAAAACCCAATTAGGTTTCTTCATTTACTTGAAGAAAGAACAACTTTCTGCTTACTTCTCTTAGGGAATTCTCCATGTCCTACACAGACTTTCAGAGACCCTTTGGCCTGCTTTTCAAGAGCTATTCAACTTGACCCAAAAACTCTGTTAACTTAGAAGGACATAGAAACAGGCTCAGTGCTATTTTCATAAATGATACTTTTGCTCCCAATATAGTCTGTGCCCCACTAGGGTACAACTACATATGTGGATATCAGACATGACACTAACTTACACTGTGTATTCAGGATAATTCTGAGAGACCTTCAGATATTTAAAATTACTACTTCTTTAGAGGATAGTGTTTCTCTAGAAATAATTTTTAAATCACCCCCAAATTATTCAGTTACCTCCAAAATGAGGTACACACAAGCTACTCTAGAGAATCCCCCAGAAGGGATAACTGACTGCCTCTTCATGGATACTATTCAAGCTGTGGTTCCCACATTAGGAATAATACAACTAGAAAAGATGGTCCAAAATTTATTTCTGACTCTATAAGTAGTCACAAATAATATAACCTCTACTCAGAAAGTCCAACAAACTAGTCTACATTCAGTATCCAGGGCTATTATGGACATCACATCACCTTTTATTTCCTCTTAACTAGTCAAGGGGAATTTTATGCCATAGTACATACTTCTTGCTATGCCTCTATACCATAAGATAATAAAACAACCAGGGAGTGGGGTGAAAGCCATTTGTTTCCTTGACTACGTATCATTTTGCTTCTGATAATTGTCAGTATTTACAGTTGGCTGATATATCCTGTTCAGAAGTTCAAATGCTATTGCACAACCATTGTCACATTACAGGACTCAACAACTCACCCTGCTGCATAAGAAGAAGAGATTTTTTTTAAGATTTTATTTATTTATTTATTTGACAGAGAGAGAGAGAGAGAGAGAGAGAGAGAGAGAGATCACAAGTAGGCAGAGAGGCAGGCAGAGAGAGAGGAGGAAGCAGGTTCCCTGCCAAATAGAGAGCCTGACGTGGGCCTCGATCCCAGGACCCTGAGATCATGACCTGAGCCGAAGGCAGAGGCTTTAACCCACTGAGCCACCCAGGCGCCCAGAGGAAGAGATTAATGCTAGTGTTACCACAGACTACGTTCTCTAAGCAACCTCCTGGTCAGCAAAATCTTGGTAATGGTGGAAATTGGGATATCACTGCTTAGTATTCCTACAGCCTGACTTCAATTGCCCTTAGTTATAAAGGAGTCACTAAGAAAGAAACTGGTAGCCCCTGAGAATAAGGACCTGGTCTGGTAGAATCAGATGGGCCTTAATATTCTCCTGACAAGCAATGTCATAGAGCATCTACATCAAACAGGCCATGCTGTGGCCATGATGGATCAAGACCAAAAAAGACCACTGCGGAGGCTGAAATAGCTCAGTTTGGAGAGGATTAGAATGGAAAAACTGCTGTGTCATCAAATCTGAACACAGACGAAATATGAACATTGTCTAAGCCATAGACATGACCAAACTTCTCCCAATTCTGGCTAATATGAGTGACTACTACTTATTAAATTACATCTTTATCTAACTCTAATCTCCGCTCTTTTTAGATAAGATTTTTTGAGATACTCAGTTATAGAATTAATTCTGCTTCCTGAAAGCATCCAATTTAGAGTGAAACCTTACTTCTTTAAACCCTCTCCCAAATCACTTACGTCCAAATCCTGAAACACCCCATGATTCCTCATGGTATGTATTCTCCCTTGCTATAAGGAGTAATACATACATTATCTCACTTTTATACCACAAAGAAGAAATTATTATCATCACCATTTTGCAGATTAAGAAACTGAGACTTTGATAAATTTTTTTTAAGATTTTATTTTTTTTTTGTCAGAGAGAGAGAGAGAGAGAGAGAGAGAGCGCACACAAGCAGGGGGAGCAGTAGGCAGAAGGAGAGGGAGAAGCAGGCTCCCCACTGAGCAGGGAGCCCAATGCAGCACTTGATGCCAGGAACCTGGGATCATGACCTGAGCCAAAGGCAGACGTTTAAACAACTGAGCCACCCAGGCATCCGGAGACTCTGAGAATTTAAATAACTTTCCCAAGATGACCCAGTTAATAAGCAAAGAAACCCACACAAGAACCTAGGGCTTGTTCTTTGCATTATGTCATGGTGCTTTTAAGAGTGTTTCAAGGGAGATTCCGCTAGGTTCCTAGCAATTGTTCTAAAAAAAAATCCATTTTCCAATAAGTTGCATCTTACTCTTAGTTGACATATTGGTTTATCTTCCCCTCCATGATTGCTCCCAGCCACTTTGAATGCTCTCATTAAGCTTGCACACAGTAGTTGCTCATCACATTGTGTGTGTGTATGTGTGTGTTGTGGGTGGGTGGGTGGTGATGTATGTTGATGTGTTCTGTGATATGGCCCAGGGCTTGTGCCTGGTTACTTGAATCACCCAAACATATCAGCACAGAACAAAGCCAGGCAAACCTCTTTCTTCAGGCCCCTTCCAGGCTGAATTGCTGGAGAGCTGAGGAGCTCACAGGCCAGCAGAGCCAGCCCAGTGAGGCTGCTAGCTCAGTGCAGGGGCTGCAAGGGAGCATGAAGGGAGGAGCTGGAGCTGCTACTGCAGAGCCTCTGACTAGTGCTGACAGTAAAGAATTGGTTGTCAGTCACCCAGCAAGGATGAAGTGAATTCTCATCACTGTCATCCTCCTGCCCACCTTGTGCTGGAGAAGCAGGGGAGGAGAAGGTTCAGAAAGGGTATAAGATATGTCCTCCACACCGGAGAGCTTACTTTAGCCTCCCCCAATTGACACTACCTCCTGTCTCCTCTTCTCTCCCTCCCGTCTGGTGCCATGTGTTGTGATGCTAAAGGAAGCACTCTTGGGAGGAGGAGGCAGATGTGCTGGCAGATGTGAACATGAGTCACAGCTGTGAGAGCCCTCAGATGAAGAAGTGTGAGCATTCATTGACCTAGGCATGTCTGCCCTAGGATAATTACCAGTCAAGAATGTCTCAAGAGGTGGTGAGGAGAAAGAAAAGGAAGGAGGCAAAGAACAAAGTTCCAGCCATTTTTATGTAAGCTGCCATTTAGGGACCGCAATCTCGAATTGTGTGTTAGGAGAACAGGGGAGTTTACCTGGAGGCTGTATCTGACTAAAGGTATTTGATTTGGATTATACTTTCATTTGGGGTGTCTTAGTGAGCAGGTGGCAATCCGCAGCAGGAAGAGTAGGGCTAAAGCTGCTGCCAGCCATCTCTGGTTTCAGATGTAATGAGAGGGTCTCCTTCTCTGGGCCCGCAGGCAACAGAGGAAGCCAGAGAGATGGGACCAAGGAGGAGAGTCTGGCATCTTGAGAAAGGGGCAGTAGAAGCAAACTATTTCAAATGCAGACTCCTTCCTGAGAATCGGCTAGTACAGGAGCTGCTTATGACCTGCCCACGCCCATGTTCAGGGCCTTCCCACAAGGGTACTGTGACTAGCAGGGGCAGAGGGTGTGCTGCATATAGTCCACGTGTAAGGCTCTAGGTACCAGCTAAACTTTCCCCACAAAGCCCCAGGCCTAGTAAGGTGCCTTATTCATGGCTGGTCTTCATTAAATAATCAGAGAACATTTTCCCATCTCGCCTCATAGATTGAAGAGGGGACCATAATCATCAGAATGATCCATGGCATTCTTTGATTCTCCAAGCATTGATCTGGAAGGGAAGAATGAGGGCTGACGTGGTCCATCTGGACTTCCATCCTCTTGTTTATCCTACAGTCACCAAAGCCACTCACTGAATTTCTGCTCCTCCTCTTAGAAAGCCCCAGCCCAAACAAAGACACCATGCCTCTTCCCCTGCCCCCAGCAGCCCAGCTGATACAGGTAGGCATTTTTTTTTAAAAAGAACCTCCTCTCATCCCCTCTCTAAAGAGGAGATGATGAATAGGAAAGAATGTATCAGTAACATCAAATGAAAACATCTCCAAAGCGCTGAAACATTTTATTGGAGTCCCCGGCTGGAAGGAGAGTGCAGTTTCCCAAAACATGTTCCTAAGGATGCCAGTTAGTTCCACTGGATATTGAAAGGTGTAATGTAAAAAAGAAGGCTCTGCAAGGCTTTGTTGGGGAAAGGCCAGGTTAACCAAAGTTGTAAATAACAAGCATTTCTACTTCGAGACTCTTCAGAATCTCCAATATGGTAATGTGAATACATGGTTTCCAAAAGATGAAGAGAATGAAGTTTGCAGCTAGAAGCCATTTATTAAGCATTTGCTATGCATTAGGCTCTGAGAGAAGTGCTTCGCATGTATTAATCCTTATGTAATCTTCATCACATAATAGATATTACCGTTCTCTTCATGGTGTAAATGAAGAAACTGAGGCACAGAGAGGTTAAGTAACCTGTCCAAGGTCACAAGCTAGTAATCAGCACAGCTGATACTTTAGGGGATTGCACTAGAGTATCGGATCAATATGACAGAGGCTCAGAACTCACCGAATCCATTTCCTCTTCTTACAGGGCCCACCACCAAGTTACATTTCCCAGGATTCCTTGCAATGAGGAGGTCATCCTTACTTTGGAATGTGAACAGAAATGATGTGTGTCCCCTCTTGGCTGTGGCAATTAAGAGTGGGTGTGCCTCTTCTACCTTCCCTCTTTTCCCTCACTTGTTGGCAGAATGCAGAGGATGCAGTAAAGGACTTCAGGAACATAAAGGTGGCCAAGCCATACTATGAAAAGAGCTTGGATCCCTGAATGACTATGTATATCAATGCCCACCAACCCAGCCCATCATCACTCTCTCCAAGCAACTTTGGACTGTAACAGGGTTAAAAAATATTTGGTGATTGCATTAAACCACTGAGATTTGGGGGCTATTCATTACAATATTTATCCTATCCCATCCTGACTAATATAATCAACAAATTCTTTTTTTTCTAGAGCATTTCCTGGGACAAAGATTCTGAGCATTTTACACTGAGGAATGCCTGTGTATTATAATGAGCACCAGCTTCAAAGTCAATCAGAAGTAAAGTCAATTCTCAGTTCTGTACATGCCGTGCAACTCTGGGCAAGTCACTTAATTTTTCTGAGCTCTTGTTGCCTAACTTTAAAGTGAAGATAATGCCAAACTCAGAGAATAGTTGTGAAGATTAAGTGAAATCATGTACAGGAGATGTGTGACACATAATAGGTGCTCATTAAAAGGTAACCATTATCATTACAGGAAAGCCCTGGCACTCTGCCTGACACGTAATCATAGAGACCTAATAAATAGTAGTTCTCTTTCTTTAATTCCTTCCACATCCCCATATCCTAAGGGCTGACTTGACTTGACAAGCACCTTGTCTAGATTTCTACCCTCCCAGCTGCCTCCCAACCAGTGTCTTCTTGGCAGCACCCTCTTACCTAACTCTCAGGAGCAGGCCCATGCTTCAGCCTCATCCTATCCCAAACAAACACCAAAGCCCTAAGTGAAATGACTCTCTACTGAGGACCTGCCTCTTTAAAGGACTCTGTGGGATGAATAATGTTTTTCTTCCAGACTCAAGTCCTCAGCTCCAACCTCCTCTGGAGTCCTCTAAGTTGACTTCAATGGCTGGGGGCAAAGGGCAGGGCTACGCTGCCACTCTCATTTCCAGTGTCCAATCTAACTTCAGTGTGTATGGAGCAAACATAAATTCAAGTGTCAGCCAACAAGGTGCCACTGAATCCTGTGAAGGGGCGTGCCCAGGCCCCAGGAAGATCAGAAGTAGTAGCAGCTGTGGGGGGTGGGGGACGGTGAGGCGGGCGGGGTGTTCCTGCTTTCCTGCTGCAAAGAGAATTCTAGTGTCAAGGGGATCCTTGATCTGTGGTGATATGTGACCACTCTAGACAGTGGTCCAGAAAATTGAATTCACAAGCACTTACCTCTCCTGAGAACAGGCCGAACAAATGCTTCTTGCATCCTGTCCAGCTTTGGCACCTTCCTAATTTCCCCCTCCCCCTGACCAAAAGGAAAAAAAAATGAAAAGCTCAGCTATTTATAATTCTCTGCCTCTTCAAAGTTGGCCTGGATCTCTCAACTATTTTTCCTCTTCCCTCTGTGCTGGAATTTTCATTGATTTGAGACTCTCTTATTTCCTTAGGCTGATCGAGTTCCTGAGGTAACTTCTTTGGAGGTTTGCATTGGTGGGTGTCAGTGAGACAAGAGCATGCTCTTGCTAGGGGTGTGGACAGCCCTCCCTTTGCTCCTATAGGCCATGACCTCCTTCCCAGCTCCCTCTGGCATTTCCTGCTCTTCTTAACTGAGGAGGCTTGGGGCACCTACTGCCAGTCCTGATATAGACCTTTCTATTCTCTGTGTGAGGTAGATCACTGGCCCTCACACCCTCAACAAATACAATGTTGGAATTCACACAGGCAGCACTTCTAGAGGTCTTTAAGGCTTGAGAGCTAAGTACACTGAGCCAAGGACCCCTGGAAAGAAACCTGTAGAAGGTGCCATGGCTCTTCACCAGTGCAAGTATCTAATAAGAATCCCTGGTGGCCTGGGAGTTGGGAGCAAACCCTCCTGAGTCTATTCCCTACAAGACACGCTGAAACAACATCAAGAGCAATTGTACTGCAGTGGGGGCCAGGTAAGGGGCAATACATTCTCAAAGGTCAGACAAGCTCCATCGCTGGAAGGACAAGACCGGTTAAGGAAGGGGCCATGGTCCACCTCATCCTGCCTTGACTATGGGTGGAGGGAGGAGAAGGGAAAACAATTACAGGTAACAGTTACTGAATGTTTAGTATGTGCTCGGCACTATTCTAACTGCTTTATAGACAATAATGCATTGAATCTATAAAATATCCCTGTAAGGAAGGTATTATTATTATCCCCCTTTTAGAGGCGAGGCAACAGAGACACAGAGCTGTTACACAGCTGGTATGATAAAAACCAAGGTTTGAACCTAAACGATCTCCCTCCAAATCCCATGCTCCTAACCACTATGCACACTGCCTGGCTAGTGTGCCTGCGTGTAGATGAGTCTGTTCCCCTACCCTCCGCCTCCTGATTTAGCCTTTCTCCACTCAGGATCTGGTTCCCCATGCCTGGGGCCACAGAAAAGAATCTTACTGTATTGCTTTAGTAAGGTTTTGGGCCGGTGTGGCCTTAGGGCACAGAACACGGAGCCCCTCCTAGGACTCTGAGAAGGGCCAAAAAAAGAAAGGGGAAAGCTTAGCTAAACTGGATGTCTGGAGAAGGAGGTAGCTCGTAAAATAAGTGGAAAATGGGAGAGAATCCCCTCCCCAGGCAATACAACTGCTCCCCCAACTCCCCTTACACACACACACACACACACACACACACACACACTCACATACACATACTTCTGTGCACAATTATTCCAGCAGAAGGGCAGAGCCGGGCAGCCAGAGAAGAGATTGCTTGTTAGTTAAGAAGGTTGGCAAACGTGCCCTCCAGCTCTGCCTTTGAAAGAGGCCAGAGCACTGTGGACTGGGGAACATGCCGTGCTCCTGGGGCTCAGAGAGCACTCCTAGCAAGGGCAGATATGAGGGCTGTCCTACAGGACTGGCTTATTAAAGGCTTTGTGAGCAAAAGTTTGTGGACACCTTCTTGCACTCTTAATAAAATCCTAAGGCTCCATTCCGGAACCTCCCTAAGGCAGATTCGACAGAGGGTATCCAGAGGAAGCTTTATTCCCTTCACTCTGCTTATCCTGCAGTACCCCTCCATCTTCTCAACCCACAGGTTACCTGAGAACAGGGCTCAGGCCCCATGAATTCCCTGAGCTTTTATTCCTCTGCATAAAAATACAGTCCTGGTCACTGACCCCTCAGTTCCCTGAAAATAAGTTTGCTAAACGTAAAACAAAGCCTTCCCACAATGCTTCTCTCCCAGCGGCTCACCACACTGTGTCGTTAGAATGTGTCCACCTCATATCATCAAACAACTCTGCAATTGGCACCTACTTTTCTATTCTTACTCTTCAATTTTACAGGCATGTGGTCTCGCATGTACTTGCATGACTCAGTTTACTCATCTGTAAAATGAAGATGATACTGTACTGCATATCTCCTAGAAGTTTTGAGAATCTAATGCAATTAAGTTCCAAATGTTCTTGTAAACACACAAAGTGCTAAATGTACTTACTAGGAGACACATTCGTCTAGTCCACCAGCCTATAAAATTTTCCTCATCTACCTAATTATTCCCTTCCTAGTGCTCAACGGAGTATTTTGCACATAACAAATACCCAATAAAATGGTGCTTCATGATATGACTGGGAGCATCGAATTTTAGGACTGCAAATGGCAATCTAGTCTCTGTTATTGTGAGCAGCTTCACAGCTTAAGCCTGGGACCGGGATCCTCCCATATCCCCAAAGGCAGCATCAGTGGCACAAAGCAAAGCCAATGTCACTCGTTTTTCTTCAGAGGGATCCAGTGAGAGTAGGGCTGTGCTGGGCTATATGGAGAAGGGGTCAAGGCACAGTCTTTTCTCCCATTAATGACAGGGAAGTAGCAGGACAGGAGGGTAGAATGACAGCAGGGTGATGCTTGGACCAATGCTGTGGTGGAAGAGAATGAAAGGACAGTAGGAGACATGGAGACTGGGTTCTCTCTCTGTGTTCATTCCAAACCATCTCACAGCCAGTCAGTGTGAACACGGTGAAGGAAGAAGGCTGAGTGGGACAATTTTACTTTAGCAGCAGGCAGATGGCCTAAAACTTGAGAGAGGGGAAATGATCAGAGCCATAGACCTGAATGAGACCTTTGAGTTTACCTCCTTCCATTTACGGTTGAGGCCCAAATCTGATATAATTTACCCAAGGTCACAGTACCAGAGAAGGTCACAGCCATGACTGGAACCCCAGAAGCTCAACTTACAGACCAGTGTTCATTCCATTCCCCATTCTCCCACCAGGGGGATGTGGTTTTTTATTCCTTCATATCCCCTAGCCTGTTTGATCTTCATGGCAACCCCAAGAGTTAGGTAGGACAAAGGCTATCATTACCATTTTCTACCAGAGAAAATGGAGGCCTAGGAAGGTTTTTGCATTAACAGCCACAAATATTGGTGATATATGGCCAGGAGCATAACCTAGGGCTCCTGACAGGGCAGCTGAATAGTTAAGGGCAACACAGCTGGAGTCAGACACACCTGACTTTGAGTCTCATCACCACAACTGTCCATGAGACCTTGGGGAAGTTATCTATCCTTTCTGGGCCTTAGTTTTCTCTACTATAAACTGATGAATGATAATAGTACTGACTTCAGAGGCACATGGTAAGTGTTCCATAACTCTTAGTAATTCTTCTTCTCCCTCTGCACCCTCCCTCCCCCCAACCTCAGTGCCTATCTCTTCAGGAGTCCAAGTGGGAGGAGAGGGGAGGGCCATTGATAACAAAAGCTGAGAAAGTGAGCCTTGGAACACGTGACCGGCAGTGTTCCCCTATCACCTGGCCCCAGCCCCTCCTCCTTCCCTCATCCTGCCAAGGACACTGGACAAAGGAGTACTCAGAGTGGACTGGCACTCCCCATGCCACTTGCGTTCCTGGGCAGAAAGCCTGCAAAATCTTTAAATACAAATTAAAAAAAATAAATCAGCAAATCCCAATTGCCTGACCTTGAAAGCAAAGAGACAGACAGATAGACAACAGATGTAGAGGAATGAGCCAGGAGGACTTGAAGACTCTATAGCTTAGAAGTGGGGGAGGAGTTGGAGGCGGAGATACAATGAAGGCAAGGAGACAAGTGGGAATAAATATGGATGTTCACCACATGGCTGAGTCCCTTTTTCCCCAGAGAGCCAAACAGCTCTGTGGCCTGGTAGGACCAAGCCTCTATCTCCCTTAGCAGCACCAAAGCTAGGGTCAATGTCAAGTCCTAACACTGGCCTGATAAGAATCCCAGCAAACAGGAGCTTGATTCAGAGGAGAAGGAGAATAAATGACAAACAATTTTTCTTTCCAGAAGCCCTTCCTTTTTATGCCCCCGTGTATAATTGCCTGTTCCTTTCCCACTTATATTGTAGGGGCCAATGTGGGGGCACTGCCCCAAAATCTGCTGCTTTGGCATACTGATTATTTCAAATAAAAACTCCTTAGGAGACAGCCTCTCCCCTGTCCACCTGAAATCAGGAAATAAATCTCCCATGTAAAAGGCCCCTTCCCTGTCCCAGGGGGTAAAGTTTCATCTTTACCACCAGAGTTAGGAAATTCAGGGATGAAAAGGCTGTAGAAACAACTCTTGTGATTTTTTAGTAATTTACTACCCCAGCCGAAATTCTGTTTAGAATTCCTTACTAATTAACATTCCCAAACATCGGTTCTTTTTGTCCTATCAATTCCTCACGGATTAATTGTCTCTTTGTCTAAAAAGTACAAAAGCTGCCTGCTTCGGTCATTTCTTTAGGTCTTAATTTCATCATTGGGCTTCCATGTGCATGTAATAAAACTTCGTGGGCTTTTTTCCCCCCTGTTAATCATCAGCCTGATGTCAATTTAATTCTTAGTCCAGCTGGGAAATCTTGAAGGGTAGAGGAAGAATTTTTCCTTTCCTACAGTACCATTCTCCTGGTTCTTAGAACACTGACCTTGTTCTATCTTGGGACCTCCATTAGGGAATCTTATCCCTCAGCTACAAAATAGGTCAAAGTCAGACTGGAGACTTGAGGCATTCCTTTCTGGTTGCTCCATTGTCACGACTCATGTCTCACAGATTGCTCTTCCTAAACCATGCCCTCAGGAGCAAGGCTTTTCCTACTCCTTCTTTTACTTCTCTACTTTGGCAGCATGTCCCTGAAGGCTACTATCTCTAGAACTGGCCCTGTTCAGGCTGTGCGGGGCTGGGCTAACCTGGTCAGCCTCTAGCAAATATCAAGGCTGAGGCAAGTGAAAAGTAAGCTTTATGAGCACCTTTCTTCTAGGGACTCTTCAGCTCAGTATGAGAGTTAAGTCTCTTCAACAGTATCACTGCGTTTGGTTTCATTTCCTGTGTCCCTATAAAGGGGAGGGCAGTTTTCTCGAACTAGCTGTCAGGTGTCTTGGCTATGGAGCCCATTTCTCAGAGCAGCCAGGAGGTCTCAGTTTTGGCCCAGCCAGGAGAAAAGGGAAAGCTTCTCCCTATCATTGAGTGAACAGGATCCAGGATGGCCAGCCTGGCAACCCTACTGATTGGGCTCTTTGGGTCAAGTGCTCAATACAAAGACAGTAGGACTGGGGACATAAGGAACATAAGATAGCTCACATCCCACTGAAAAACATTCAGGATGTGGAAGCCTCTTACTGGTCTCTAATCATATGCCCTTGTTTCACTTTTGGTGTCCTCCAACAGGGGCACCTCTTCCAGGTGTACCAGTTGGCATCCATGGACAGATCCAAATGCCCAGCTGTTTGGCTCTTAGTACTCTACTCACCATCACTTCCTTCTCAAAGAAAAAAAAAAGAGATGAATCAGGAAAAAGGAAACTCACATTTGCTGAGCAAGTATTGGTTGCCAGACATGGCTTGGGCACTTTCTTATACCTTCTATTATTTCTTTCGTTCTATTTTATGTTCCTTTTTTGTGGGCAGGGAGTTTTGCCTCACCTACAAAGAATAGCATTGATTAAAATTCCATTAGAGTCCCACTACCATTATTTCATGTATGGCCCACTTTGTTATATTTTATTCTTTTTTAAAGATTTTATTTCTTTATTTGACAGAGAGAGAGAGAGAACACAAGTAGGGGGAGCAGCAAGCAGAGGGGGAGGGGGAGGGAGAAGCAGGCTCCTCGATGAGCAGGGACCTGGATGTGGGGCTTGATCCCAGGACCCTGGGATCATGATCTGAGCCAAAGGCAAATGCTTAACCAATTAAGCCACCAAGGTGCCCTATTTTGTTCTTATTTTTATTCATCTTACTTCATTTCTTTCCCTTTTTATTGCCCTTCCCAATCCCATCTCCTTTCCTGGTAGACACCTACTTCTGTGTGTTCGGTTTACATAATGGTATTATTTTGTACATCTCTTTCTGCTTCTTTATTTCACACAGTGTCATAGTTATAGAGGGCTGACTGGGTTTTCATCTATGGATCTAGTGTGTGCCCTTTGATTATTGCATAGTACTCCATGATTTGCATATTTTACATTTTATGTATCCATTCCCTTGTTGATGGGCATTTAGGTTGTCTCCAACTCCTCTCTATTGCAACATTGCAATGAGTGTTTTCATACAAGCCACTTTGTGTACCCATGAGAGCAGTTGCTGGGAGATATATAGCCAGAAGTGGAATTCCTCTCTCACGGGGCATGTAAAAACTTAAATTTTCTAAGCACTTCCAAATTCTTTTCCAAAATGGCTATATCCATTTACGTAATTCCTAGCAATGCGTGAGGATCCCTGTTTCCCTACATTGTTACCAACACTCGTTATTATCATATTATTTTTAAATGTTATGCCAGTCTGATGGTTTAAAAGAGTATTTCCCTGCTCTTTTAATTTGCCTTTCCCTCATTATAATTAGGTTGACCATTTCTTCAGATGATGATGATAAATTTATTTGAGCTTCCCCAACTGTAAGTTGCCTATTTGTACATTTATTGTTTTCTCTACCAGATTTCTTATCTCTTTCTTGCCTGAAATATACTGGATATTAACCTTTTTTGTTCATATACATTACAAATATTTTCTCCAAATCTGTCACCTCTGATTGGCCTGTTGTGTCCTCCATAGAAAAGAAATCTTTACTTGTAATGGAGGTTAATCAAATACATCCACTTTTGCCTTATGATGTGTATGCTCTCCACACCTTAAGAAAACCTTTCTACCCCAATGCTACAAAGATATTCTTCTACATTTTTTACTTAGTTGCATAGTTTTGCCTGTCATATTTAGTCTTCAATACTTCTAAAGTTTATTTTGTGTATGACATGAGTGTTTAATCTTATTTTTCTACATAATAAGCAAATTTCCCCACTACTGCTACACTATGCTGGTTTTACATAACATGGACCATTCATGTGACCTTCGATTCTTGAGCAGTAAGTCAAGACCCATTTATCAAGCTCCTATTGTGTTCCAAAGTCATGAAGAAGGAGTCTAGTGGAGTTTTTGACATAGAATCAGTATGTAGGAAACAGTAAAAGCTGGGACAACAAAGCATGGACAGAAAGACTTGAGAGTATACACACAATGACACCTAGGTGAGGATAAATAAAGAACTTGGAAGCTAAGAATGCAAGTTTGGAGGGTTAAAAAGAGAGCTGGGTCCCTATTCTCAAGTTAGGATGGATTAACAGTTTGGTCTAGGGATACAGGGATGCCATTTGGTATCTTCACCCTGAGATGTTCATCCAATCAAGCTAGCTTTATGCAGTTGCCACAGGATGAAAAAGGACATAGGAGCCACTGAGACATCACCATTTGCCATGATCTGGACTTGCTGGTGCACTCAGTGTTTCCTTCCTAGCTCTCCCTCATATAGCTCCTCAGACCCAGGGTACCAATTAAGAAGGAAGCAAGGTCATTTTTGACCAGAGTCCAGGCACCCAGTCCACAAAATCTCTCTGAATCGGCTGACTTCCTTCTCAGAGCAATAGATTGAATTGAAGGGAACTATTTATAAAACAACTACAATATAATACCCTCCCAGCCCTTCTGGAGCCCACATTTTCTCCACAGATATGCTCTACGTTGGTCACCAGTGGGAAGAGAGGCAGCAAATGGAGGGAGTTGTTGTAGATTGGGTGGTTGGACTCCAGTTAAAACAGAGACACTGGAGCAAAGTTCCCTGACTGCCAGAACTGAGCTGCCTCCCTGTTTCCAGAGACCTCCCTCAACCCAAACTCCTGGTTTTAAGTTTGTCTATGCCTTTCCTATTCTGTGGCCAGAAAGGAAAATCTCTGGAGACTTCAGAGAGCTTCAGCGAAACCTCCTTCCCCACCAGTTCCCCTCTACTTCAGGATGCTGCGCCATGCTACAAAGGTAAAACATCTTGCCATCCAAACTTGGCCCTCCCAAGAGTCTGCATTGCAAAGTACACACCAATTATTCTTAGCAGGGCAGCCTTTATTAAGTGTAGCTTGCATCAGGAGCTATTTTGCTCCTAGTTATCTCCTGCTTTAGTGGTTTCAGGGTTTGGAGGAGTTGGGGGGAGGGGAATGAAGGGGAAGCAGATTGGGGAAGAAAAGCAAACAGAAACTCATCAAAACCAACAAACAAAAAAGCTCAAGCTCGCAGCTCCTTAATCCTCTCAGGGCCTACTCCTCACCATGGCAACCCGTAAGCCTCCAGGCCTCCTCAGTCCTCAATCCAGTTGTTAGTGAAGAGCGGAGGCTGACTGCTTTGCCTGGGATGATTTCAACACTGGGCAAATTAAACAGGTCCTAAGGAAATGTGGAAGTGTAGGAGGGGGAAGCAACAGAGGGAGGAAAGGGAACACTGAGGTGAGGGATGGTAGGTTTTCATTAGATAGCATCTCTCCAGAACTGTCTTGGGACTGTGGGATGGGCCTCCAATGCCAACTTGGATTAAACCTCAAAGGTCCTGGTGAAGACCAGCTCTCCCCACTTTCTTCCCTATTCCCCCACAGACAAGCCTCTGCAGTCTGAGGGATCCTTCTGTATGTGGGGATAGCAGTCAACCCTTTGCAACACAAAGTGATTTGCTCCTTCTTTGGCCAAAAGCAGAAGGAGGAGATACAAAGTAAAAGTCAGTGCAGTATCCACCTTCCCTGGGAGGTAGCTGGTCATTGGTGAGAGTATAACTCTCCCCAGAAACATGAGGCACACTCCTTAGGAAAAGTTCCTGGCAGTCCCTCTGCTATGTCAGGCTTCCCATAGTTACCATTGTACTGCCTTTGTTTGGTTCAGTCTGTCCACACAAGGGCACTGACCGCCAAGGACAGATAGCAAACTGCCAAGGTGAGCAGTCCTTGGAGTCATATCAGAGGCTCTATAAATCTCACTGGTGACTACTTTGGCAACTGTCTTTCCTAGGAAACTGAGGCTAGAGCTGGATATGGAGCTAGAGCAGATTTACTGACTCATTTAATAAGCTGGGCCTTGCTCAGAAATCAGACCTGAGGCTAGTCTCCAGGTAGCTCATACTGGTCACACAATACAACAGTGAAATTGAATTCTTTGATCCTTTCCTAAATGCATGTTTTTTAAGATGTTTTATTTATTTATTTGGCACAAGGGAAGCAGAGGCAGGCTCCTAGCTGAGCAAGGACCCCAACTCTGGGCTCGATTCCGGGACTCCAAGATCATGACCTAAGCCAAAGGCAGACACTTAACCTACTGAGCCACCCAGGCAGGTGCCCCTTTAAATGCACATTTTGACAAGGAAAGGGGAAGCAGTAAGTTGAGGAAGAACAATTCAGAGGAGGCCTTAGAAGTTTTACTCAGGTCCACAGCTGGTGATGTGTTATTTGTTCAATTCATTCTTTACAGGTTTCCCCTACTGCAAAGAGAACCAGACACTCTTTCCTCCTTAAAAACATTATCTTCCTCTGTATGTCCTCCTGTGCCTGATACCATCTGCACACACTTCCCATTCCCTTAGTGAGCAGCTGAGTCCCAGAGTTTGGAAAAATTATTATCTCCCCTTCGGCCTCAACATCCAATATCTTAATAACTTGGAGTTATTAATTATTGAGTCAGGGTGGAATCTTACTTTCACTCACTCACTCATTCACCAAACATTAGTGAAAATCACTAGACCAGAGTCCATGAGTGCTGGTGCCACCATTGTGTCTCCAGTCCCTGCTTGGCACATAGTAGGTATTCAGTGTAGATTTTTTTGAATGATGCCTTCTATGTGTATGATCTCAAAGTTCATTGGTCACTTAAAATAATAGCAGCAGCATCTAAAGCTTACCTTTATTGAATGATTACTATGTTCCAGGGCCTGTTTTAAGTACTTCCTAGCACACCTTAATTTAAACCTTATGACAACACTAAGGGGTAGATACTATTATTCAATTCCATTCCATAGATGAGAATAACCAGGCTCAAGGATGTTAACTAACTGTTCTAAGTTCATATGGTTATTAAATGGCAAAGCCTTATGCCAAACCCATGTCTCTAGGACTTCAAAGTTTGCTTCCCTATACCTCCAATGTTAGGGAAGTGCCATTGAGATTAAGGTCACTATTTGGCTTCCCCAAATGCCAGTTAGCTTTTCAGAGATACAGTTCCTTGACCACATACATTATTCCTAACACTGCCAAATCAGTTAGTCAGAAGAGGCCCAAGTGAGAATATGGGTTGCTAAGAGTGCCTTTCTACTAATCAATATCCCTTACACAGATACAAAGTTTTACAGTTCACAAAACACTTGTATCTCTCCTGTAGTCCTCAAAACAATCAAAAGAGGAAGTTCTGTTACTATTACTCACTTTACAGATAAGGACACTGAAGTTTAAGGAGGTGATACAAATTGCCTAAGGTCCTACTACCAAGTAGTAGAGCTGGGACTAAAATTCATTCTTTTCTGATTTTTAAAAGATTTCATTTATTCATTTTAGAAAGAGAGTGAAAGAGAACAGGAGAGGGGCAGAGGGAGAAGAAGAAAGAGAATCTCAAGAAGACTTTACACTGAGCACAGAGCCCAAAGTGGGACTCTTTCTCACAACCCAGAGATCATGACCTGAGCAGAAATCAAGAGTTGGATGCTTAACTGACTGAGCCACCCAGGTGCCCTAACTCTTTTCTGATTGTAAAACCTCAGAGCATAAGCCACTGGGTCTCCTTGGTATATAAAGCATTAGAAACCTTATTTTGTGTCATGTGCCAATTCCCACTAAAGGACTGCAGCCTTCTATTCAGACAAAAATGATCAAGGGCCCTAGCACTATATCCCAATTTGTCAGCTGAAAGGAAGGTTGAAATCTGTCATGAGCTCTCAGAAACACATCACCACGCAGGAAAACGTTTTGATGTCTCCTCCTCAAAGGTGCTATCTAAGCCTTCCCTCTCCATGCCTCCCCCGTCAAACTAGAGAGGGATATGTGCTCATATTCAGTGCAAGCTGGCAAGGTCTTCTGTGACTTTGTTTCCATTCCCTGGCACCTAAATGAGGGCCAGGTATGCATGTCACTCCTTCTACCCATCTGTCCTCTCTTCTGGGCTCTCTTAATCATTCTTAAAGTCCAATGAATGTAGAAAACAGGCCAACACCCCTAGAGATTACAACCCTTCTCTCTGAAAGTAAGCATTGGTCATAAAGATATCACTTTTTGATGGGGCAAAAGGCAACAGATGACTAGGGATTTGCACCAGCCTAAGTAGGCTTAACTTCAAGTGGCAAAGTGGCTTGGGCAACATCCTTAGGAATTCTGTTAGGAAGGCCTGTGTAGCTTTCTTCTTCCTCCTCTCTTGTACTTCTGTCACCCCACCTCCATTTCCCCATAATAAGATGCAGTCCTTTTCTGCCTCTCCCACTGTCAAGGGACTCTTCTCTGAAAGAATAACATTTCCTGGGCTTCCTTCACTAAATTATTCATCTTTGCTGCCTGGGCATGACAAAACTTCTCATTAAAAGCCCTGGGTGGGAGTGACCTGCTTGGCCCCAGCTCCCACAGCTAGCTGGAGACAGAGCCAAGCAGAGGAAGAGGTACAGTGACAGGGTTGGGAGCTTTCTCTAGAGGGCCTGTGACAGGGAGTCCCTGAGACCCAGCGAACAGGAGGGTGATGGGACACAGGGAGGCTCTTCACTGTGGGGTGACCACTGTGCTGGTCTGCCGTGTCATCCTACTCACGAGCTTTGGAGAAACACAGAAGCCTGATTCCATCATGCTTTCCAGCCTTAGAATCTTGCAGTGCTGAGGAGTCAAAGAAAATTCAGTCATGGGATTGAAGAGAACTCAGCCTCTGTTTAGGTTGTTGCACTCTGCTTGGCTGGGTAAAGTAGGCCAAGTTATGCCTGCTGTACCTAGAGGGATGAGGCCATGAAGGGAGGAGAACCAGAGTGGAGGAGAGGAGACCTAATTTCTGGTTCCAGGTCTGGCATTATCTGGCTGTGTGACCCTGGGCACATGGCTTGACTTCTCTGTGTCTGAGTCTTCACTTGGAGGAAGGAGGGAGCATATACACTGTAGTGATTCAGGGAGTGGGCTCTGGAGCCAGACTGCCCCAGTTCACCCAAGTCTGCCTCTCCAGAGTACATGACCATGAAAACCTGTTTAGCCCCACAAAGCCTCAGTCTCCTCATCTGTAAAATAGGGACAACAATAGTGCCTGCTTACAAAGATTGCTGCAAATGCATGTACAGCAGGCAGCACACAGCCTTAAGAAACACTCAATAAATGGTAGCTTTGTGTCTCTCAGCAGGGATCCTCGTTCTCCAGAGTCTGATCTGTTGAATGGTGACCTTTCATGTCTTTCATTTGTCCCTGTGTTCAAGTCGCTGGGACCGACTTTTCATTCTGGTGATGAGAAGATGTGGTTTGCAGATTACCTGAGCCACACCTTCAGAAAATATGCAGATCGACACAAATCGCATGTGACTGCATGCAAACCCACGTGTGACCCTCCTCATTTTCCAGGCGTTCTTGGAAATCCTGCTGTGGAGAACAATGCTCCCAGCCTTCACAGACACCTGCCCGTGACTCTGCATATGGCAGGGTAAGGGCGGTGGGGAAAGAAAAGTAATTTTCCCTCTACCCTTCTAGGTTCCTGTTGGAGACCCTCCCCACCCCCAATAAAAGACAGATTAACAAGAGAAAAATAAACAGACACTTAAAAACATGTGTACTTCCTGCATACATGGGACAGACCCAGGAAAATTGAGTAAATACCCCAAATGGCCCAAGCCACCACCTTAAATACCATCTTCAGCTGAAGACAGAGGAAGACATTGTTTGGGGGGATGGGAGTCAGTTATGGTAGGTTAGCAGGCAAAGCACAGTCAACAAGGGTAAGGTTGTTATGCAGACTGAGGTTGTTGTCTTCCCCATGGATAAGAGTTTCTAGAGATTTAGTCATCCTTCTCTTCCTGGTACAGAGAGGGAGACACCCCTGCAAATGGAGATTTCCCTTGTAATGTAAATATCTCTTGCAAAAGGGCAACTGGTACTCAGTGCCAGAGCTTCTCCTGTCTGCCCTTTCTTAAAAAGAACCAGCTAAGATAATTCTCATGCCAAAGGGACATGTTTTGGGTGGCAAATTCTCCTCCTCTCCAATGCCCACCCTCAGGGAGCCAGAGGCTGGGTAGGCCAGGAACAAGGACAGCAAGTCCCAGGGCCTGTCCTCCCCTGGCCTCCAGGTACCCAGCCAAGCAGCTGGAAATGTGGCACTCCCCCTGGCCTCTTGCCCCAGACCCGGCTGCCTAGGCTTCTCTGTTTGCCTTCCATTGGGAGAGTGACCTAGGATTCTGCTAAGAGACTGAAATCTAGAGCAAGGGGCCCAGGCCCTGCTTTGTCACCTTTCAAACCCATTAATGGTATTGCGAGCAGCCCTGCCAACAGAACAGCTAGGCCTGGCCCCAGAGAGGATTGCCACTCAGCAGTATCCTCCAGGCTGGGGCTGTCACCAGTGCCTCCCCATCCATACCTTCATTTATGCACTCATGCATTCAGTTCCAAAATATGGAGCTGTCACTTATCCTGTGCCTGGCCCTGCCCTAGGTGTTGTAGTTACTCAGCAATGAGAAAAATAATCAGGGCCTGGTCTTCATGGGGCTTATAGTCTAGTTGGGGGGGGCAGGGAGGGTTTACAAAGAACCACACACATGGATGTGAGATTTCAACTTGTAGTCAACAGAAGAAAATAAAGAGCAGGATGTTGTACATGCCTACACGATCAAGTAGTAGGCCAGGAAAGGACTCCAAGGAAGGTGGTGTGTACGTCTGCCCCTGAGAGAGAAAAGGCACCAGCCAGGCAAAGAGTGTGAGGGAGATGGATGCAGGAGGGCGGAGGTGTGCCCCTGCCCCAGGCCCAGGGCAGTTCCAAACCCTTTGCCTTGGAGGAGTCAGGCTCTCAGAGGTCTGGTCACTTGTTGTTGGCTTTCGCTTATCAAACAGACTCTCTGACCTCTGCCACTGAATCTTTTCAACACCAACTCTCAGACCATGTGCATCAGAGCTGGCTAGAAAATTCAGTAAAATGTAGATGCCTGGGCTGCACCGCCCAGCCAGAGACCTGGATTTAGTGGGTTGAGTTGGAGCCTGAGAATTTGCATTTTTGACAAGGTTTCCAGGTGGGTTTGATGTCATTGGAACTTGAAAAATCTCTTTATATACTATAGCATGGGGAAGATGTTTTGGTGGCAAGAAACAAGCTATTAAATTATTGCGCATATTATGAGCCTGGATTAAATAATAACTTTCTCTCAAGAGCCTTCTTTGGTCCCTGCATGTGATTATTTAATGTCAGGCTCTGAAAAATGTGGGTTCCCTTCATCTTGGACTTTCTGAATGGGTCTTTTCTTAGGGTTACCAACTGTCCCAGTTTGTCTGAGATTCCCTCATTGTATAAGTGAAACTTCTATGTCCCAGGAAACCCTTCAGTGTTGGCAAACTATGATGATTGGTCACTTTAGTTTCTTAGAGAAATGCACACCAAGATTTACCTTGAAAAGGGAGGAGTCACTACAAGTGCCCCTATATCCTTCTGGCCAAAGTGCTCCCTACCTGCTAAACTTGCCTTCTCATCTATTTGGAAAATGCTACACAGAGTGCTTCTCCCTGCAGCTTGCCAACACATGCCCTCTCTCCCTTTTCTTTCTGGACAGGTATCATATCAAGAAGGAACCATGACAACAAGCCAGCAGGTCCCACAACATAAGCAACGTACTAGAAATGGAAACACCATGGCTTCACTGAGGAGTAAGCCCTGGACCTAGAAACCAGAGCCGAAAGGAAGTATCAGCTGCCAAACTCACAGGGTAATAGAAAAGAAGACATATAGCATCACCATGGCAACCAGCCTCCAAAGGCCCTCAGCACCTGCTCCTTTCTACACAAGATTTCCCCAAACAGGGATATTTCTTACTTCCTTGTTTTTCTTTTCAATAAAGATGTTAATTTTATTTCCCCTCATTTGTGCTTAATGTTCCAGTAGCAATTTAGCCTCTCCTCACTCTCCATCCCCTCCTTCTCTCTACCAAACCTTTTCTTCCCCTGTCTCCCCATCTCTCCTTTCCCTTCTGTCTATCTCCTTTGTTGTTTCTGCCAGTCCCCACAACTTCCTGTCCCCCTCCTCTTGAGCAATTTTTCTAACCATCTCTTCTCCAGAGCTAAGTCCTCATCAGGATGTTTCATCAGCTGCAGTTCTAACAACCTAGCAAGTTTGGTCTTTGCTCTCTGGGTGAGCATTATATGGCACTCCCTCCAAAGCCCACATTTTCTTTTCTGGTATCCCCAAACTGGGGTGGGGCATAGAGCAGTAAAACCACTTCAGCCCAAAGAGCAGATGAAGGGAAAAAATGGCTCCAAGGTTGAGAACAATCAAAGTTTATCACGTGCTGACTGTACCAGACTCTATTATCACATTTAATCTTCATGACAACCCTGATGGCACAGGTCTTATTTATTATCTTGCTTAGCAGATGGAGAAGCTGAGGCTTAGACTTGTTAAGTCTCTTGTAAGACGTTACACAACTAGTAAATGGTAGAGCAAGGATTTAAATCCAGGTAGTCTAGCACGAAAGCCTGCTCCTTTCATGACTACATTCAGAAAAGGTTTAGAGAGGAAGTTCCTATCATGACTCATCGAATAGGAATGCAGTCCAGGCAAACCCTCTAATCATCATTTTTAGAGGGGGTCTAGTCAAAAAAAATGTCCTCTACAACAAAAACATGTCTTTCTGCTTAGGTGCATAGGAGCAGTGGAGCAGAAAAAGGAGCAAGGGGGTTGAGAAGCCGTCACTGTGAACTTCTTCTCTCTTCACTCAGTTTGTGCATTTACTTTCTTTCATTCATCCAACACATGTTTAGCAAGTATTTCCCATGAACCAGGCTCTGCTCTTCCTACCCATGGGCACCTTGTTGTTGTAGAAAGACTGTCAGGTACTAGAAGCCCTTTTTATGAAGCCTAGCTGTCCACTTTCCATGTCTGAGCTTGCTTCTAGGGGTAAAAATACATGTGAAATGATGAAAATCATGGCTCTAGAAGTACCTGACATGGTGCCTGACATAAGAGGGGCCATCTTTGTAGAGGCAGAGTCACTGTTACATGCAAAAGTTCCACCCGAAACAAGGAGGTTGGTGCTGAATTCTTCCAGAGATGGAATGGATCTTAGAGTTCTGGGCCTTGTAACAACTCTCTCAGGAGTGGGCTTTCTCAAAGCAAGAGAGGGAGTGGGCTCTCATGGCCTGTACCTACTTGCCTTTTGTAGCATGCACCTTCCTCTTTCTAAATTGCTTACTTCTTGTGGTTAAAAAGAGGCCCAGCCATCCGTAGAACACAACATTTGGTTCTGACACCAATCTTCTATGCTGATGAAGTCTCTGGATAAAGAAAAACAGTGCTGAGGCAACATAATTTTTTATCATCATTATTATAATGGGACAATGTGTGCTCAGGGTTGCAAAGGAAGTTGGCCTCATAGAACAGGGTTTAAAGAAAATGAGTAAAAGATGCCTGGGTGGCTCAGTTGTTTAAGTATCTGCCTTCAGCTCAGGTCATGATCCTAGGGTCCTGTTATGGAGTCCTGCATTGGGATCCCTGCTCAGTGGGGAGCCTGCTTCTCCCTCTACCCCATCCCCCTGCCCATGCTCTCTCTCTCTCTCTCTCTCTCTCAAATAAATAAATAAAATCTTTAAAAAAGGAAATACATATTTTAAAAAAGAAATTGAGTAAAGGGGGAGTGGGTAGCAAGATATTCTAAGGAAATCCATTCATTTCTGTTTCTCTTTCTTGTTTTCTCTTCTTTTCTCTTCTTCTCTCATTTCTTTCCTCAGCTCTTATTTTAGGGGGTGGGGGAGGAGAATGAGTTACTGAGTAAACAGTGCAGGAAGCAGTTTGTGTGTGTATAATTTAGCTGACTTGTGGGTTAATATAAAGGGACTCCCTTGGCCCTACTGCTAGGGCATTACTGCAAAGTAGCAACTCAGAAAGGACAGAAAGGCCTGTGCTTTGCTGGGAAGAAATCATGGCTATCAGGTGCAGTGCAGAATGTAGGCGCACACATGCATGCCTTATGGAGAGAGGCATACAAAAAATGTCACAGAGCACAATATGGAGAACTGGTTTGAGCTTTTGGTAGAAGGCAGTAATTTTATGGGGAGAAGCTGCCTTGGGGCCGAAGGTTCTGAGATCTACTTTCAGCTCTGCACCAAATAGCTAGAGCTCCTTGAGCCTATCATTTCACTCTTTTTGTCCTTTGTTTGGTTTTTTTAAAGAAGGGGACTAGATTTGTTCTCTAACATCCTAGCCATTTCTTTTTTTCTTCTTCTTTTTAAGAGAGAGAGAGAGAAAGGGGGGGGCATGGGTGTGGGGGTGGAGTGGAGGGGCAAAGGGAGAAGGAGGGAGACAATCCCAAGCAGTCTCTATGCCCAGTGCTGAGCCCCATGTGGGGCTTGATCTCACGACCCCAAGATCACAAACAAAGCCAAAATCAAGAGTAAGATGCTCAACTGACTGAGCCAACCAGGTGCCCCTATCCTAGCTACTTCTAACATTCAATGGCTTGATGGTTGTGCATGAGATTTTGAGGAAAATTCCAGCCCCTCTTCATTTGCCCCATGCAAGTCTTTTGTTGAATTTTAGTCTCCCTTCCCCATTCCTCACCACATTAATATGTTTCAAGCACCAAATGGAAGCCACAAGGGACTTCTAAACCACCTGAGAAGGCAGTCAAGGTTGTTACCATCTCTATCATGGCAGACTCGGCCAAGTTTTTGCATGAAAACATTAGAAGGAACTTAGGTGTCAAGTTCATTATCCTTCTACTCAATTCAGGCACAGAGCAGTGTTGAAGGGGATAAGTGGTAAGGGACAGGAGGTAGTGGAGCAGAGCAGAGAAAAATCAAGCCCTTTGGGAAAAAAATAGCTTCTGTATTAATTTCATCCATGATTCTTCCAGGGGTTGAAAATATCCCCTTACCACTTAGATACCACTTCATCACTTATCACAGCAATGTTTGACTTGGGAGGAAGTATTGATTGTGGATTGATTGTTCCCTGTCCCTTGGTATTTTAAGGGTCCAGTTTGTTCTCACTTGACTAGAGCAGCCAGTTGGAGGATAGACTTGACTGGCTTTGTCTCCTGGCTTAGTGGCAAATTTGTTTGATCTTTGAGAAAAGGGGCTTATTCCATGGCCAACCTCTGTGAAAGGCAGGCTGGAAAAAGTGCAGTATTTTCCTACAAAAGGCTCCAGAGTATCCTTTGATTCCTAGGAAAGCAAGACACTTGTCCTTTCTCCACTCTCTACTCACCTCCGGAGACCAGGGGGAACTGCATGGCAGAATTGAGTCCTATGATAAAGTAATCATTGTATTTCTTATTCCCCTCTTCTTCAGATGAAGAGACCTACCCTGATCTTCACTGAGTATCAGTAGACTTCAGTTCATCTCTGGAAGAGGACACTCCGAACGTGCAGGTAAGTAGAGCTTTGGGTAGGTGTGGAGCACAGGAGAAGCCAGAGACTGAATATAGAATTAGACGTGAGATAGGCATCCAAACATTTCCTGGCTACCAACTACAAAAAGAAACCCACTGTTATCTCAGCTTCAGTCTGTCTTATTGGTTGGCTTGATTTTTACCAACTTGTAAACATAATATAGTTATGTTGGGAAAGTAGAGACAGAATGAGTATTTGGGTGCAAGATATCAGGCAGAGAAGACAGAGATGAACAGTATTGTGGGTCTTCATTTTCCCATCTGTAAAATGGATATAGGAGAGACCAATAATAGCAGATCAGATTGAAACTAACAATTAAAGACACTGCAATGTACCTAATTATAGTTATGAATCCCACCAACTTAGAACAAAGCATCTTCTCTACCTCTGACAAGTTGGAAGCAATTGAATGCTAGAAACTTCTCTCCCACAGCCATGAGAAATTTTTTCCAGTCTCCATGGGTAAAAAAGAACCCTCTCACAGTATGGAGATAAAGAGAGCCCTTTGATGGCATTAAAATTTATGGGGGACTCTGTTATATCCTCGGATTCAATCAACACAATTAACTTGAGCTAAGACTTCCCAGGCACAGGATTTTTTTTTTTTTAAGCAGCACTGTTAACAGCTTCTCCCGGATATGGTCTCTGGTCTGAGACATATCTCTTTAGTTTTCTCTAGGAATCTTCTGACTGCTGTTGGTTACCACTTGATCTTGGATAGAATCTCAGCAAACTTTTTGTCAGGATCTGAGCCACCAAAAAAAAAAAAAAAGCCACTTCAAATTCTCTCCCTCTAGTAGCTCAGGATGAGCTGAGTTCCCCTGCCCATGTTTCCTCTGGATGCTTCTCTAAAGCACAAAAATGTTCATCCTTATTCAGTGAGCCTTCTAAATGGTTCTCTTCTACTCCATTCTACCATTTCATAGACCTGGTTCTGAACATGGAAAATAATTTGGTCTCTCAAGTGCTTTTGCTTAAGGTGACGCAACTGAGCTGACTTCCCTGGCTCTGTGCCACTGTTTGCCTGAAAATGTCAAGACCTCAGCATCCTATTTGTCTTTCCTGAAACTGGACCATAATTGAGGCTTGTTGTACTGGGTTTGCAGTTGTGAAATAGCACCTGCCTTTGACTCAGCAGTGGGCATACCGCTGTGGAAAGTGAGGGGATTATAGAACACGTGGGATGTAATGCATAGTAAAAAGGCAGTGTGAAGGTTACAGAAAGAAACTGACAATGGGCAGGAAAGAGAAGTCAGAGTTCTCAAAGCACTGCTCTCTCGGTGTTGGACGATGATGTTGCTGACAGTGCATGAGTGGGTGGCAGCAAAAACTGGTGTATGTCACCTGCTGAGGTTTAGAGTAGACTTTTGTCTGATTAGCATCTCTGGTCACTCTTTGGGAGCGACTGTCATTGATGAGAATCTGTCGCTTTGGGCAATATGCAGCATAAATTTTGCAAAATGAATTAACCCACCCTGTACAAAGACATGTAGTTCAATTTGGCAACTTACCTCGAGATTCCAATTATTCTGCATAAGTGACTGTAGCTAAATGGGCTTCATTAGTACAGTATATGTAGAAGCTAAGGCCACAAACCAAAGAACAAGATCCACCTGCACTCAGGATGAAAAGAATTACTTATCACACCCTGACTTCATCATACACCACAGTCACACTCTTGGATAACTGGTGGTTGCAAGGGCATTGTCTTCAGATTATCAAGGAGAACTTTTGTAAGTGTGTGCTTGCCTGCATGCACACATGTGTATACATTCAGATAGGAGTGCAAGATTAAGTTAGTATGCTTTTCTAATGTTAAATTTCTAAGTCTTGCCATATAAAATTTGCTACTTTAACTATAACTATATGATGGTATCATTAAGGCAAATTCAGCTTTTTGCCTAAGTCTGTGTAGTCACCAATTAAACTTTTCCTTACTTCAGTGTCCAATGTCCCATTGCAGTAGACATTGAAATTATCCATGGTAAAACCAGAAAAGGAGAGACAAAAGAAAAGACAGGAAGATGGACACAAAAGCAGGCTGAAAGAAAAAAAGGAAACTCTCCTAGCAAGGTTTGTGCTAATTAGTAGTCGCAGACAAATACGTATGCACCACCAGAGATACTCGTGGGACTTGGACATGTGTATTCTGTTTTGGGTTGGATTATTGGAGGATAAGCTTCTTGGTGGGGGCCTGGGGGGTCTAGCAAGTGATGACCTGTGTGATGTTACTAGCAGACTGATTCTGGGATGGATGGAAATGAAAATCATTCCTGTAGTCTCTCTTTTTCCCAGGACATGGAATAAATGTCCAACTCAAATGCTGTGAGAGATATTCAGGCCCTGAGGCACTGCTGATGACCATGAAGAACCTTCTTTGGGAAGGAATTATATTACTACGCCACTGGAATGTAGGCTACATAAGGGCATGGACTTCATCTGCTTTGTTCACTGCTATATGTCCAGCACCTAGACCATCTGGCATATGATTTGCATTCAATAAATATTTGTTGAGCACATGTGTGAGTTGGTGGGAAAGTTATCCATTCCAAACAGTAAATATTTACTCATCTTTCCAGGTTCTGTTCCTTTTAGGCTATGTAAGGGCTTCACACATTACATGGCACGGATGATCACAATTTCCAAATGAGTGGAATAAGATATTCATGAGCTTGATCACAAGCAAAAAACAATTTACTTTCAAGGAGAGGCACGACAGAGTCCTATTGTCTCTAAAAAAGAATGTTTCAGAGTTATGAGAGCCAAGAGAGAAGAAGAGTCAATGCAAACTCTGTGGAAACGTTAATGAAAATCTCCTATATGCCTAGTGAACTGCTCTCAAGTGGCTGATTGGATGAAGAATGATTCTGAGGGTCCAGCAGGGGACAAATGGTGCATACCTAGGTTCTAGTCATTACACCTTCCTTGACTGGAGCCCCACATATCCGTTGTCCCCTGGAGACAAAACAGAAAGCCTAACAACAGAGGTGGTACCATTCCTAACGGGTGCTACCTTGACATTGATACCTAGTTTGTCTTTGAGGACTGGGAGGAGCTCAGTAAATATCTCTACAGGCTCCCCCCAAGTTTAGAGACCTCATGCTCTGTCTGTAAAACCCATGTCTGAGATATTCCCTAAAAAGAAGAAAGGCTAATCTTTGAAACTTCAGACTTAAACCCACCACCCTCCAAAAGCCTTAGGAGAGCACAGAACATGTCTAACACAACTGCCACTTTGTTCTTCCTTCTTCCAGCTGAGCTGGGGACTGTGAAGTTCCCAGTGCCACTAATACCCACACACATTATGCATGTCTCCTTGAGTCTGAGGGCGAAGGGGCTTCCCACCTCTGCCAGAAGTGCTCCCTTAGCACCAGAAGTTGAGCCTCCACTTTCGAGTAAACTGTCACATACTTGGAGGTTGAAAATGACCCTGAAAAGAAAAACTCACACACAGCAAAAAGATGCAGCCTTGCCCCTTGGAGATCCAACCGAAGCACCCTCGCCCTTGTCAGCAGATTTTTAAAAAAGCGTTTGTCTTTTATTTCACCCTCCTCTCCACCACCACAAAACTCTACCACCACACACACAAAAAAACTCCTTACCTCAATGCTTCTGAGAAATACTTAATGCTCTGTGCATTTCATCAGACTGGGGACAGATCTTGCCTTTTGAAGTACCCCTCAAGCCAGTTTCTACTTCAATAAGTCGGATAGGCAATATGAGGGAGTTGGGTCCAGGAGGGTATGCCAAATGATTCTCCAAACTTGTGCCCAAACTTAAGCCCCAGAAATCACTGAACTAACCAAATAATACTCACCCCTACAGATATGCTCCCCTCAGACTGAGGTTTCAGGAAGCCTGCTTGTCAGGAGGGCACAACTGCTTAATCCATTTTTAGCAGCTCAGTAGTTTTTTCACAATGAAATAATATTTTTCATCCTGAAAAACATTTTTCCTATCATAGCTTCTACATAACCTCGACATCGCAATACAGCTGGTTCTCTGGGCCGATGTGGCAGTCAATTGCAAAACAGAAAAAGGGAGTGATACATTTTGGAACGTGGAGAATCATATCCATCATAATTTGATGATAAGAAGAGAAAAGGGTTATAGGGCAAGGCTGAACATAACTCTGTACCCTTCCCAGGTCAGAAAATGCTTAGGTCATCTTCAGAGAGTGTGGCTTCCTGTTAGCACAGGAACTCTTGAATGGGCATCTCCCCTGCCTCTTGTCAATTTCTAGGAGAAATTACCCAGTTCTTTTCCACCTCTCCCTCCCTTCTTCTCCCAAAAATTTGCTTCCAGAACCCTAGGAAAGCCATACCCCTTCATCATGCCAGCCACACATTTGGTCATCACTGCAGCTTCTCCTAGGAAAGGATCTTTCCTTCCAGCAGGCTGACCCTGCTATGCTCTCACCACTCAGAGATCCCACGGGGCACCCAAGAGGTGAATCGGAGACAATGCACCAGTCCCCAGGGGCCTATGACTTCCATTAGCCAAGAATTTCAGATGACTGAGTATGAGGCCACAGGCCTAAGGGGCAAGGGAATAAAAACTGCTTCCTCATTTCTCCTTATTACCATTACCTCATGCTGGCCCTCTCTCTGAGTGTCAAAGTTATCATTCTAGCTTGACAAAGATGCAGAGGCACTGGGCTCGGGGAAGCATCTCTGAGTGCCCAGGATGTATCTTTTAAGAAACATACACTAATTGCCTATAATGTGCCATGCTCTGGGCTGGGCCCCAGGGAGTTGTTGGATATGTATCTGCCCTCAGGGAGCTCATGGTATGGCAGGGGAGAGAGGTAAGTAAGCAGGCAACTGTAGCTAAATGTGATGGGACCTGTGAAGGGGGAAAGCCAGGGTCCTGTGGGAACACATTGGAGGATCTCCTAGCCCAGACGTGAGTGGGAGTGAGGGCATTTCAAGAAGTCTTTCTTGAGAAAATGACAATAAATCTTAGTTTACAGGAATGGGTAGCAGTGGCAGGAAAGTTCTTTCAGTAGAGGGAACATGTGAAAATACCCAGAAACTGGAGAAAGAGGTGACTCTAGACACATCAGTGGGACAAGCAGAGTGACCAGATCATGCGGCACCTTGAATGTCAGCCTGAGAGCAAGAGGGAACCGTTGAGGAAGGAGAAATGACATGATGAGGTTTGGCACAAGGAGTGGATTACACAGAGGAGACAAGTGCCTCCCCATATCCCCACCTGCCCTTAGCTCCCTAATCAAGAACTTTGCCAGGAAAGGTCCTATAAGGCTTGCTTCTGACCTGCAGCCTGAGAGTGGGCATTGTGATGCTTACCAGAAAGAAGGATGGAGGGTGAACAGGCAAAGGGGCTGATAAAAATGTTCTTAGGAAAATCAGTACTTTGGGTTTTTTGTACTTAATGGCCATATAAACGTTAGTTGAGGCTTATAATGTCCTTAGTCCCAATTCCAAAAGCGCAGCACCCTCCATCGACCTTTCAATATGTATTGTTTAAAATGATCTTTCTCTGTCATTTGTGATTTAAAAATTCCTCCTCTTGAATAATGCAGCCCAAAGGAGAGGCAGTGCAAGTTCTACCCATTATTACCTTGTCATCATTACTCCCTCTAACAACCCAACGGACCCCCCAGATGAGCTTGAAACCCCTACAAACCCCTATCTAGTGATGCTGGGGGGTGCTGCAGTCAGCTCCAGAATTGACCCCTGTAAAGAGGCACTGACCCTTCCCCTGTACACTCTCAGAACTCAGCAGAGCTGATGTGATGGTTTCTGTTGAAGAAGAAAGGAAATCCCTTGGTTTCTCACTGTTGCAATTTAGAAGAGAGTCAGAGAATGGAGACAACACGGAGGTTGAGAGAGAAACTGGGGATGGAGAGAAAATGAGGGCCAAAGAAGAGGGGGAGAGAGACTCTGAAGGTGAGACCCAGAGAAGAAACAAGGAGGGAAGTGGACATGGAGAGAGGAGAAATGGCAGGGGGGTAGCGGAGAGAGAGGGTGGAGGAAAAGAGAGAGGAGAGGCACTGGGGGAAGTCCCAGAGCAGCTGAGCTGCTGCCTGGGCAAGTTTGGGGAAGGGTCTAGCAAGAGACATGTGGCTGCTAACGCCCCCGGATGCTGTTAGCAAATGGGCAGAGGCCAGGGAGGAGAGATACTCACCCTCTAGGCCTCTCTTAACCATCCAGGGCTGGGTGGCCAGGTCATTGCTCTTGGCCCCCTTGAATCCTCTGAAGCTTGCAAAGCTTGCTGTGTGCCAGGCATGGTCTGACCCTGCCAGGGACACCTATCCCTTCCCACAGCCAAGCTGGGCTGGGGGAAAGATATCAGGGGAGGGGGTCTCCAAGAACTGCAGTGGGCTGGCCAAGCTCACCAGAGACAACCTGAGGGAAGAAAGCAGGCAGGGAAAAGGATGGGCAACTACAAGGCTGAAGGGGATGGGGCAAGCAGAAAGACAGATGGACAGACTGATAGGCAGGCAGACCCACATATGAAAAAGATTCCAAAGTTCAAACCAGTGGCTCCACCTAAACCCTCTCAGGTCTTTTTTCCTTATAAAAAATCATTAGGACGTTAGAGCTCAGCCCCAGCTTAGCTCCAGGCTAAAAGGGATGCTGCTGTGGAGCTTCGAGCAGCACAGCCTGAATGCGCTCCTCCAGTTGGACAGTTAGAAGCTGGACAGAACACCTCCAGCCCTCTCCCAGCAGTGGCAGCGCAAGCTCCTCCCAGGCACACAGATGGGCTCAGAACCCCAGTCCAGCTGCCGGCGACTGTGCCTTTAAATTGCTGCTTTCGGAGGGTGCATCCAGGAGGAGGTGAAAGGGAGGGAAACATCTTCCTCCCAGTCTCCCTCCTCCCTCCCCTGCAAGACTCTCCAGGGTTTGGAGAATGATTGCTGCCCAAAGAGAATCTCCTTCAGCTCCCTGGCAGACAGGCTGAGGGCCTCCGGAACCCCAGGCGAGCCAGAGCAGGAGCCGGTAGGGTTATCTGTGTCAAGATCATTTCCAGGGGAATAGTTCTGGCCCCTGACTGGTAACGGCAGGGCAGAGAGGAGAGAGCAGAAGAGGAGAGAGAGCGCACGACTCCTAGCCTGGCCCCGCGGGCTCCTTGTGAGCAGACCAAGTTGGAGGAAGGCTCTATACTTTCTGCAGCGTTCCCGCTGCTGGGATATCCCTCTCACCTTGGCAGCCAGGCTGAGAAAGGGCTCCAGGGTCCCTGCAGAATGACAACTCTTGTTCCTGCAACCCTCTCCTTCCTTCTCCTCTGGATCCTGCCAGGGCAGGTCCTCCTCAGGTGAGCTGAGTCGGGGTGAGAAGGAGGTGCATGCAAACACTGGCCGGGGGCAGCAGGGGCATCTGGCACAGTTTCCTCTAAGTTTACAAAAAGCCCACAATCCGGAGGGCTCCAGGGAAGGACACACCCTCCCCTAACCAGGACCCAGGAAACTTCCATGAGGAATGCCAAAGCCCCAGAGCTGATGGGAAGCCTTCCGCATGGGTGAGAGCTTCCTGGGCCTGGGTAGGGGTGAGGTAGCTGAGTCCCAGAACGGAGGCCATCTGTCCTGCCTTCCTTTCCTGTCTTCCTACCATTGCGGCCACACAATGCTCAGATTCCTAAAAATGACACCAACATATGTCAGCTATCCACCAAAGAGGCTTCAGGTAGCAGGGGTTTGCATTAAACCATATCAGGACAAAGCTGGGCTGAGCAAACCTTGGTCCTCTGCCATCACCCAGCTAGTGTACACATGGCCGCTTCCTGTCCCAAAGGGGCACTCAGTGGCAGTCATTTCCTGGGTTTTTGAGGGCAAGACAAGCTTTGGGCTCCCTGTAAATTACCCCTCCCTGCCCCCCTGTCCCCACTTTCTCATGAGACCAGGAGCCAGTCGAGGTGGACCAGGTGAGTTGAGGAGGGAAGATGACTGTGGCTTGGGCTGACCTTGTAGTAAGAAGAGTGGAGGAGGGCGCCTGGGTGGCTCAGTGGGTTAATGCCTCTGCTTTCGGCTCAGGTCATGATCTCAGGGTCCTGGGATCGAGGCCCGCATCAGGCTCCCTGCTCGGCGGGGAGCCTGCTTCCCCCTCTCTCTCTCTGCCTGCCTCTCTGCCTCCTTGTGATCTCTCTCCCTCTGTGAAATAAATAAATAAAATCTTTAAAAAAAAAAAAAGAAGAGTGGAGGAGCTGGGTACCACTGCAATAGACCACCTCCTCCTCTTACTTCAAGGAGCACACCAGGACTGCTTGTCTCTGAGGCTCCTCCTGCCTCACTGCTTGCAGACGCATTGGCTGGAAGGAAGGTGGGGATGCAATATGTGTGGGGCGGCAAACTTCCTAAGAGCGAAAAGTACCTCAAAGTAGAATGGCAGCTCAGCTGGAGTTGGTAGGAGGATGCAGGCAGAAGGGGAATGCAGCGGGGGCTCATTGGCCCTCCTGGAGGGGAGACTGCCTCAAGGCCCAAGCTTTGATGGCAGCTTTCCCACTTGAGCAACTAGAGCAAGGCAGGACCTTAGGAAGTCTTGAGTCCGAGTCCTTCATTGTACATATGGAAACTGAGTCCTAGAGATGCGGAGTGACCTGTCCGAGGTCACTCAGGCACCCAGTAGCAGAGTCAACAGTTCTCCCCTACCCCACCTCCAAGGCCTTGTGTGAGCCAGATTTTTCAGCTCCAGAGCCTCCTGGGTCCTCCCAGTATTGGGGACTTTCCAGGAATGGAAGGGAGGAAAAAGTTGCTGCACACAGTGACTCTGCTCTCAGGCCCATAAACAAGGGAGCCCCAGAAAAGAAGATCTGTGACAGGAGTTGGAGTCCAAGACAGCTGAGCCCACAGGCTCATAGGGTCTTGGGGCTGGGACTACCGGGAGAGGTGACCTGAGCATGGGGCTGAAGATGGTGGCAAGGGTCTGGCTGCTCCATGTACAGGGCCATGTGGCCTCCCAGCAGGCAGGTGGCAGGCAGCCAGGAGCAGCACCTGGCCAGCAAGGACATCCTGTGGTGAAGCCACAGACTTCTGCTGCTCTAGCACCACTGCCAGCCCCCTCAGATTTTCAGAGCCTGCTTAAGCCACCTGCTCTGTCAGTCCCTGTGTGGGGCCACAGTGGCTTCTGTTCCCAGGGTAAGGGCTTCCTCCTGTTCAGAGGATTCAAGGAGGCAGGATTCTAGGAGGTTAGGATGTGTCTTCTACTGACCTTCTCCCACTCTGGTTCCTTGACAGCCTACCCTGGCATTGTGGTAGATGGACTTAGTTTTGAAGTCAAAAGCTCTGGGTTAGAATCTTGGCTTTACCATTTATTAGCCATGTGATCATGAATAAGTCACTTTACTTGCTGATCCTCAGTCCCCTCCTCTATATAAGAGGGGTAGTAATAACCCTCATCTGAGAGGACCGATGTGAGAACTAAACTAGATAAGGTAAGTAAAGTGCATAGCATAGTGCCTTGGCTATTCTTATTATTTAATGGCTCGTGGTATATATGATCTATATGGCCTCAGATGATACATAGATGTAAACATGTAAACAGGGGCCTGTTGGCTAAAAGAGAGCTGGACCCAGAAGGACAGCAGTCACCCTGGCTCCCAGCCCCAGAGTGTGGGAATACTAGTGACATGGAGGTATACTAGTGGCATTCTCTGGTGGCTAGTACAATGGTGGTGGCAGGATGGAGCAGGAAGACCAGGCCCAGCCAGGAGTCCAACCTGAGCTCAGCCCTGAGCCCCAGCCTGCCCTTCAAGGTTGAGATCCTGGTCCCAAGTCTAGCTGTTTGCTGGTAAGTAGATAAGCAAGCATGTGGAAGGGGCTTTGCTGCTCCTAGAAGGAAACTTGTCAGGGGAGAAGGGCTGGCCTCGAGGTTAGGCCAAAGCACACTGGTCCCTTACTGAAAATTAAGCCGTTAGGGGAAAAAGATGGAAATTGACCTTCTCGGCATAGCCAGCCTACTTGGGAGTCCTTCTCGTGCTCTTAGAACCCTGCTTCCTCAACTATTTTGCTGTCAAAGTGAGTTTACAAGCCTGCTGCTGCCCCAGCTGTGAACTGAGGTCCAGTTCAAAACATAGTTTTCTCTGGTGCAGCCACTCTGGAAAACAATATGGAGGCTCCTCAAAAAGTTGAAAATAATGCGACTCTACAACCCAGCACTTGCACTACTGGGCATTTACCCCGAAGATACAAATGTAGTGATCTGAAGGGGCACGTGCACTCCGATGTATATAGCAGCAATTTCCACAATAGCTAAACTATGGAAAGAGCCTAGATGTCCATCGATAAATAAATGGATAAAGAAGAAGTGGGATATATATAATGGAATATTATACAGCCATCAAAAATGAAATCTTGCCATATGCAACGAAGTGGATGGAACTAGAGGATATTGTGCTAAGTGTAATAAGCCGATCAGAGAAAGGCAATTATCATATGATCTCACTGATACGTGGAATTTGAGAAACAAGGCAGAGGATCATAGGGGAAGAGAGGAAAAAATGAAACAAGACAAAACCAGAGAGGGAGACAAACCATAAGAAACTCTTAATCTCAGGAAACAAACTGAGGGTTGCTGGAGTGGAGGGGAGTGAGAGGGATGGGGTGGCTGGGTGATGGATATTGGGGAGGGTATGTGCTATGGTGAATGCTGTGAATTGTGTAAGACAGATGAATCACAGACCTGTACCCCCAAAATAAATAATACATTATGTGTTAATACAACCCACTTCAAGTTCATTTATATAAATGGTACCAAAAAAAAAACATAGTTTCCTGCTGGAGCAAACATCAGAAGCCAAGCCTCCCGCTCTAGAAGCTGGGTCCCCAGCTTCTGAGGGGTTCAGCATGAAGGCCAAGCAACAGAAACCGACTCTCAGAGATGCAAATTGCCCTTGAGTTCTTCCCATCCTTGGTTAAGTCAAAACATTGCAATAGCCACATTATTTGCAGGGAGTTGTCATTCTTCTTCGAGTGCTTTTAGAACATCTTCAAAAAAAGAATACTGGATGAGGCCTCAGCCCCTTGGGTTTGAGCCCTGATCCTGTCACTCACCAGCCTTGAAACTTTGGTAGGTCACTCCTCTTTTGGTTTGTTTGTTTATTGGATTCCACATATAAATGAGACCACACAATATTTGTCTATCTCTGTCTGACATTGCGCTTAGTATAATGCCCTCAACATGCCCTCATGGTGTTGCAAATGGCAGGATTTCTTTCTTTTCATGGCTGAATAGTATTCCATTGTGTGTATGCGTGTGTATATATCTACATTTATATTATATCTCACATTTTCTTTATCCATTTATCCATTGAAGGACACTTTGATTGCTTTCTTATCTGGGCTATTGTAAATAATGCTGCAATAAGCATGGGGGTGCATATGTCTTTTCAAATTAGTGTTTTAATTTTCCTTGGATATATTCCCAAAAGTGGACTTGCTGGATTATATGGTAGTTCTAGTTTTAGTTTTATGAGGAAAATCCATACTATTTTCTAGAGTGGCTGTTCCAATTTATAATCCCACAAGTCACTTTTCTCATCTGTCTTTGACCCCATCACACTGAGAATTGTGAGGATAAAAAGATCTCATATATGTGAAAGCACATTTTTAGGACTAACTACTGAGCTGCATTGTTGGCTTATGGCTGTTTCTGTTTTCTTCACTTTGCAAATGGTTACCCAGAGGCCCATCTTCTCCTATCTTCCTACCTAATGGGGAGACCAGCCAGAGGTGTGTGGGGACAGGAAAGGAAAGGGTCTGTGATAAATGTAGAATACAACTGCCTTCAGACTTCTTTATCTCACCTGTCCAGGGTGGCTTTGGCAAAAGAGGCAGTCAAATCTGGGACCAAGGGGCCCATGTCCCCCTCTGATTTCCTGGACAAGCTTATGGGGCGAACATCTGGATATGATGCTAGAATTCGACCCAATTTTAAAGGTAAGAAGCACTCATCCTACAAAAACCCTTTCTTCTCCACTCCTTTTGGGAACACACTGCTATGCCAGCCCCTATTGCCTGTTTCAGTTCAGAAGGAGCTTCCCCTCCCTATTGCTTATGGGTCTATGTAGCTGGGACTGCCTTCTAGCAATGCCCCGACCTCAAGATCAGGGAGGGAGTCCTGGAAACTGCTCTTAGCCTCCTGGAATGCCCTGCCAATATGGCTGTGTTTTGCCACCCCTAGGCCCACCTGTGAACGTGACTTGCAACATCTTCATCAACAGTTTTGGCTCCGTCACTGAGACGACTATGGTAAGGAGTCTCCCTGTTCCCTGCTTCCATTCTAGCGCTAATGAGAGAAGCTCACCAGATATCAAGCCTTTCCTCCTTCTATTGTCCTCTCCCTGTTTTGTGGTCATGACTAAAGCCATGGGATGTCTGAAGTTGGTCACTGGGAGATATCTTTCCCCAGACTGGGATTTCAGTAGCCAAAGGCAGACTAGCCTAAGGAACAGATGGTCAAGCATGAGAGATAGCTTGGTATAGAGCACAGACTTTGGAATCAGACAGACCTGTGTTCAAATCTTGACTTTACCATCTAATAGCTATGTGACAGGTTATTTAAATATCTCCTTGTTTCCATTTCCTCATCTGTAAAGCGAGGATCATAACAGTACCCTCCTCACAGTGTTGCTGTGAGATTTAAATGAGATGATACATATAAAGAAAGCACTTAGCAGAATGCTTAGCTCATAGTAAGTGGTTAATAAATGTTTTTTCCCTTCCCATCTTTGCCATATCAGCCCAAAGCAGGCTCCTTCTCTAGTGGAAAATGCCCACTGCCCCTGAGATGTGCTCCCAGCATTCCCTCCTCATGGCCCTCCTGCCCATGGAGGTTTGCTGGGCTCCTGGAATAGCATTGCCTCTGATGGACCTATCTGTGCACCCTCTCAGGACTATCGGGTGAATGTCTTCTTGCGGCAACAGTGGAATGATCCACGCCTAGCCTATCGGGAATATCCTGATGACTCTTTGGACCTCGATCCCTCTATGCTGGATTCTATCTGGAAGCCAGACCTGTTCTTTGCCAATGAGAAAGGGGCCAACTTCCACGAGGTGACCACAGACAACAAGTTACTGCGCATCTTCAAAAATGGGAATGTGCTCTACAGCATCAGGTGCATCTGGTGGACAGCCAGGAGAGTTTGGGTCAAGGGGAGGAAGCCAGACGGAGGATGAGGGGTGGGCAGAATGTCCCCTGTGCTGTGCCAGGCCCTAGTAAGTTGATGTCACTTCTTTTCTACTGTCCCTGCCAGGCTGACCCTCATTTTGTCCTGCCCAATGGACCTCAAGAACTTCCCCATGGATATCCAGACATGCACCATGCAGCTGGAGAGCTGTAAGTATCTCTAGAGAGTCTCAGAGCAAGGCCTGGAATACCAGATAGTTAACCCCATCCCATGATATTCCAAATGAGAAAAAGGCAACCCAGAGTAGGGACTTACTCAAACACACATGGTCAGTTGTTGGCACAGATGAGACTAGGAGCTAGTACTCACTAACAACCAACACAGTGTGTTTTTTCATCCTCATACTATTCACCGGTTTGGTTATTCCACAGGGCTGGGGAATGGGACGGCACCAGCTTTACATACAAATGTGCTTGTGTTGGTTATGAGGGGCATTTGAAGGACAACTCCTCTGGCCAAAGATATTCCTCTCACAGTGCTTGAGGTAATTCTACCTTTACTCCCCCTGAGTTAAGACATTCAAGATACCTATAAAAATCCCAGAGTTGGCAGAGGGGGTATTCTTGAACCCTGATTCTTCATGAACACAGATAACTTTCATAAAAAGTGGGAGGAGGCGGTTCTAGGTATAGGACAGCGTCCAAGGTGGCAAGATCAGCCAAGGGTACTCTGCGACAGGGAAGCCAGCTTATAGGGACTGCCCCAATTGCAGAAAAACCAAAGGACAACAAGACTGGACCATCAGCTATGTGCACTCCTTTGCCATCTCCTGGGCAAGGTAAGACACTGAGATCAATACACACCAACTTAATCCTCAGAGAAGAAGGTTTGTCAGGCTGTTTTCAGCATATAATAACAATTATGGGTAGAATGTGTCCTATGTGGTCAGTTCTTTAGAGTTCATAAACCACTTTCACATCCAGGTTCTTATTGCCCCTTCACAATAACCCTGAAAAGTAGGTGGAGCATTTTACAGAAAAGGAAATGACTTGCTCAAAGTCACATAGCTACTTTGAGTCAAGGCCTTACATGGACAACTGTGAGCCTCAGTGTTTCTTCTCCCATTTCTACTTGACATGTGTGAATATGGTCACATATATGGGTAGGAGCTTTCACAAACTCCTAGTTGTCTGTGAGCAACTTGGCATGTTCAGACGTTAACTCTCAATCTGCCCCAGTTCAGGGCCTGGCTAGGAGTCTGGTGTGCACATTGTCCCATGCATGACTGACAGGGTATAAATAGCTCTTTCCTCCCTGGGGTGAGGTGACAGAAGCCCTAGCTCTGAGGCTGGTTCAGCTCAAGACATGTGGCCAGTACACATGCTTACTCCCCTGGGTTTGAGATATGGCAGGAGGTTCCCAGCTGGGTTCCTTTACATCATTCCAACCCATTTGACCTGCTTTCTAGGTCTTCCAGAATAATTTCTCTCTGTGCCTCTCTAAAGCTTGAGAACTAGATAGATGAAGAGTCTGGAATCTTTCTGATTTACCTAGTGAGGATGGGTCCATGAGACAATTGACCAAGTACCCTCTTCAGAAATGTTTCCCTTTCTAAGATGAACACGAAGCTCCTAAATCCCAGGCCTTACCTCCTCAAATGCTCTTTCCTGCTAGTTCTAACTCTCTCCCTACCCCCACCCAGCACCACACTCTGCAGCCCTCTGCCATCTCTGTCACTTTTAGTTGGCTACACCATGAATGACCTCGTGTTTGAGTGGCTGGAAGATGCTCCTGCTGTCCAAGTGGCTGAGGGGCTGACTCTGCCCCAGTTTATCTTGCGAGATGAGAAGGATCTAGGCTACTGTACCAAGCACTACAACACAGGTAAAAACCAGGATCTTTACTGACTGTGAGCCATGGAAGGGCCTCCAAATGGGAGGGAAGGGGGCAAGGCAGCCAGCTTCCACTGAAAGTCCAATCTGTGCCAGATGTACTAAGTGTTTCATATGCCTTATCTCATTATGGTAGGAATTATCAGCCCCATTTTGAATAAATTTGTTCAAGTCGCACACCTAGAAAATGGCTGACTTAGACTTCAAATCCAGATCTAACTCCAAAGCCCATATTTTTGTCCCTGTCACATGCTGCAGAGGAGATGGGCCTGTGCCAGTGAGTGGCAGGAGTGTCCCACCTGTCCTGGGGCCAATTTTGTGTGGAAGGTGGAGAATCTACATCTGGAAGTAGCCAATGGCTGCACTGAACCAGAAAGCAATAGACTTTAGGGCACTGGAAGGCTTACCATCCACACCTCATACCACAGCCACCACTTCCCAACTCTGGAACTGGCTTTTTTTCTCAGGTGTGAAATATGGGCCAGAATGTGGAGAAAGGTTGCTTTTCCAGCCTGAGCATCTCCTCCCTGCAGCTTCCCTAAGAGCTACTTGTTCCTCAGTTCCCCTGGTAATTTGGATACAAAGTGCTATGACCCTGAGATAGAGGCCAGAGGCTAAAGAGGGGAGATCCTGGATACCTCCTATGGTGTGCTGACATGCTTTGGGTGCCACCCCATGAATATGTGTGTTTGTGTATGTGGGATATGCAAAACAGGGAGAGGAACAGGTAATTGAATTTAGAAAATGCTGGTGGGAGTGGAAATTGATAGAACATTTACTGGGGAGAAAACTGGCAATTCGTATATAGGTCAATGGTTTTCAAACTCTGGGATACATTATATTTCCATGGGGAGCCTGTTAAAATGTTGATTCCTGGGCTCTGCCTCTCAGAGACTCTGATTATGTGCACTTGGAGTGATGCCCAGAAATCTGCATTTGAACAAGCATCTTGAGGATTCTGTTGCTGATGGTCCAGGGGGCATATTTTGAGAAACTGTAAAAGCTAAATTTTTTCCCTACATGTTGATCCAGGAATTCCACTCCTTGGAATTTATTATAAGGAAATATTCCAAAATATCACTGGGTCAGTGGTTATACTAGCAAAAACTTGGCACTCTTTTAAATATCCACCAATACGACAGAGGTTAAATAAATTACACAGTGCATCTGCTTGGTGGAATATTATCCAGTTGTTAAAAAGGATGCCTGCAAGTTGCTTGTATCAACATGGAAAGTACAAATGGAAAAGGATAAGATTCAAAGTTGTATACACAAAATCATTATATTGTGGTAAAAGAAATAAACCAAAAGCACGTGTTTAAAAATCCTGGGAGGAGATAGCACTAAATGTTTCTAAAGTAGAGTGATAAAATGGATAAAACCAAGAACTTTGGAGTCAGAGGTGAGTTTGAATTATGGCTCCACTATCTACTCATTGGGTATCCTTGAGAAACAACATAATCTCTTTGAGCCTTAGTATCCCTATATGTAAAGTGGGAAATAATAATTTTACCTGCCTCAAATAGTTGCTATGGAATTTAAAAGAGATAAACTATATGAAGTCAGGGCACTTAGTAGGGGCTTGATAAATGTGAGGTTATAAGTATTATTATTTTTCTCTACCTGTCACTTTTTTCCTGTATTAAACAAGTGTTAATTTTGTAATTAAAAATAAAACCACCACTACCAAAAATGATAGCTAGATAGATAGACACATAGATACATAGATAGATAGGTACATAAAATGAGGGAAGGAAAGAAAGAAAGAAAATATGGATACCTAGCAAAGCTATGTCATAACAAGAAGCCTAGGGTGAGGTGGACTCGGGGAACAGTAGGAGATTACAGCATCACACAGTATATCAAAGCCATAACCAATCATTGATGAAATTACTAACCTTGAGAAATCAGGTCTGATAAGAGCAAGCCTCGCCGAGAATAAAATAGCAATATACACATCTTCTGCTTTTTGCTTTGGTTATCCTAAACCTCTGCCATGGAGAGAAGCTCTGAGCTAGGTTTTCTTAGCTTGAGGGCCTGGGAAGCTGGGCAAAATGAAGATGGCTGGCAGAGTAGGCCGAGCACTGGTACATGTGCTTTGGACCAATGCACTTTTTGTTGGTGGGTTAAAGTGCTGTCACCTGATGTTCTCTGGGCACCTGCTGCCCACTGTCCAGAGCTGATCTCTGTTGGACACTGTTTTCAGATATTTTCTATCCAGCTCTTATCACTTGCTTGAGACACAAGCAGTGTTTATTTCAGTGAATCATTGTTGCTAGAGAGCTTCTGTGGTACCAGCAAGCTCAAGCAGGGCTGCTGAGATTTAGGCGGAGTCTAAACTCATTGCTTTGTTAGTAATGATGATAGTACCAACTACCTATATGCTCGACACCCCAGATACATTATTTAATTTAATTCCCACAATGATGAAATTGATATTGTTGTTACTCTGTTTTACAGACAAGGAAACTGAAGCTCAAACAGCTTGGGTGTTTTGCTGGAGGTCACAGTTAGTGAGTGGAAGGTTTGGGATTCAAACCCAGGCAGTTTGGCTCTGGAGCCCTTCTGTTTTGTTTTTGTTTTGTTTTTAAGATTTTATTTATTTATTTGACACAGAGAGAAAGAGATCACAAGTAGGCAGCGAGGCAGGCAGAGAGGGGAGGAAGCAGGCTCCCTGCTGAGCAGAGAGCCCGATGTTGCGGGGCTCAATCCCAGGACCCTGAGATCATGACATGACCTGAGCCGAAGGCAGAGGCTTTAACCCACTGAGCCACCCAGGCGCCCCAGCCCTTCCGTTCTTAATCCTCTTGCTGTATGGTCAAGTGGAAGGCCCTCTGCTGGAAACTAGTGCTTAGAGCAAGAGGTCAAGTCTTCAATGGCTGCTCTGAGAACTTCCTCAGAACATACATCTGGTTCTCCCTGGGGCCATTTTGAAAGGCTCACTTATTTGCCCAGTTGAGGTATGCAGAGGATGACCCATAGAAATAGGGATGCCCTAGTCCTGCCCCTTAGGCTCAGCTCCAGGCTGGGAACCTGAGGCCTGATATTTCACCTCTTTCCTTGCAGGGAAATTCACCTGCATCGAGGTAAAGTTTCACCTGGAGCGGCAGATGGGCTACTATCTGATTCAGATGTACATCCCCAGCCTACTTATTGTCATCCTGTCCTGGGTCTCCTTCTGGATCAACATGGATGCTGCCCCTGCCCGTGTGGGCCTAGGCATCACCACTGTGCTCACCATGACAACTCAGAGCTCTGGCTCCCGGGCATCTTTGCCTAAGGTGAAGAGACATGCAAGGGAACTTGCTTGCCATAGAACTACCTATTTCCCCTTTATCCCCTGTTCTCTTCTGCTCACTGTTTGACTTAGATTTAAGGTAGATGAGAGTCATTGAGCAAGAACAGGTGGTCGGAGTTTTCTCTTGCCCTACAACATACTGCTAATGATATTGCTAAAGATATGGAAGCTGGGGTTGTGGGTGTTGTCTGGCTAGGGAATGGGTAGAGACAGTGCCTGACTTACTCTGACTTCATCAGGAAATACTAGCATGTCCAAAATCGAAAGACCCTTAGCAAGTAGAAAGTCCCACTCCCTTGTGGCACAGATGAGGTGAATATAGCCTAGAAGGGTAGAATGACCTTTTCAAGGTCATGTTCCATAAGAAAAAAATTATATATATATATGGATTTTAAACCAACATCAGTCTCTTATTATGTCAGAAGCTGGACACTATTACAAAGACCTCTAGAGACAAAGTCCATTCTTTCGGGTGATGAAATTTTGAGGTAGCAATGGCAGTTAAAATCAGTGGACTCTGAACATCTGTGGCCTGGCAATGCTTTGATTACACAGAGAGATCTGTGCTTATGAGACTAGGCCCGGGTTCTCCCTGCCTTGTGTTTTCATGTAGGAAAATTAGAGGTCACCCCAATGTCCTTACAGTCAAAAAGGCTCTGAGAAATCAGGGAGGAAGCTGATTCATCCATTCAATAAATATTTACTGACCATACACTATGTACCAGGTATTGTTCTAGGCCATGGAGAAATAATGGGAACCAAAAGCAACCCAGTTCCTTGTGGATCTTACTGAACCCATGCCCTCTCATTTTTATTTGATAGGAACCACTCCCTGTGATATCCCATCTCCCAGTGCTTATTCCTAAGAAGATATTTACAGGGGACTTAAATGGGGGGTAATCCAGGCATCCATGGTGAATTTACAAATTTGCTATGGGGGTGGTGTGCTGGTTAAGAAAGAGTAGAAAATTGGAGTCAGGCAGACTTTGGTTTAGGTAGCAGCCTCATCATTTACCAATGACAATCTTAGGTAAATTCCTCAACTTCTCAGTCTTTTTACCTATGACATGAGAAGATTATCTCTTCAATACAGTTATTGCAAGAAATAAAATAAGATAATGTACTAACACAGACAACAGTGCTTGGCACCTAATAACCACTCAATAAATCTTCATTATTGTTATAATTGTACAGTGTTTGGGTGAGAAGAATGGAGTAGTGGACCTAGGGCTAGAGCAGACAGTGATGTTCCCAATTATATTTGAGTTGCTGGAAAACTTTTGAGGTAATCCAAAGGCCTCTAGTGATAAATGATGACAAAGCTCAGATTAGGATCAGGTATCTCAGGGGAAGTTGTCAGAAAGTATTTCTTATAAATGTGTTTCTTAAATGGACAGGGGTGTTGAAGAGGCTCTGAAAGACAGATGGGGCTTAGGCAAGGACCAAAGGGCCAGGTGGGGTTGTGATGGCCGTGTTGTAGTTGTAGCCTTGTAGGAAGACTAGAGGCAGAAAAGTAGTTCAGATCTTAGAAATGTGCCCTAGTTTATTGCAGCTGCCACGCAAGAAGGACATTCTTCTTTAACCCAGGGAGGTTGCAATTAGTGCCTTACTCTTGCCAAGAGAACTTCCTTTTCCAGTCCCCGCCTGTGAGAAAGCACAATCTGTCTGCTCCTAGGAATCACTGAGTTTCATCATTTGGGAAAAATGGACTTTATTGGAGGGTTGTTTGTTTGCAGTATTTGGTGTCTTATCAGATTTTGATGACATTTTTGTGGCCTCATTGGCCAATAAGCAAAATATGTAGGCATTCACCCCAAACTAAATAGACTCGTTGGCCAGCCCATAAAGCAAGGGACTGAGTAAGTCAGGGAGCTTCTGCTCCCTTGAGTTTGTATAACATTAGATTTAGTGGGAACCCTAAGAAAGAAGATGAAACAAATTCAGGGGCTTCTGAAAGGCACAGCCATTTCACTCCCCATACAAATCCATTACTGACACACACATTATTAATAAGATTTTATTTCTGCTGCTTACGGTGTCCTTTTCTTTTGATGGTCCAAAGCCCTTTGTGGGCCTCCCTTGTCATTACCTCATTATAGATTTTCATAGCACTTAACTTGACATCCCTGAGGACAGTGAGACTGGGAGATGATGAATGAAATAGGTTGCCCTCTTAATAGGTGGCAAAGTAGAAACACCAAGGGATACTTCATCAGGGATGCCTAGTAACCCACTACTACCATCTTAAAGGAATTGCCTTAAAAAAGATAGAGCAGGTTTTCTCAACCTTAGTGCTATTGCCATTTTAGACCTTATAATTGTTGTGTGTGTGTGCATGCGCGCACATGCATGTGTGTGTGTGTGTGTGTGTGTGTGTGTGTGTGTGTGTGAGGGGGGAGTCCTGTGCATTGTAGGATATTTAGCAGCATCCCTGCCCTCCACCCACCAGATGCCAGTAGTAACCCTTCCTAAAATTGTGCAACCAAAAATGTTTCTATACATTGCCAAATGCCACTCAGGTGAGGAGGCAGGGTAAGGGGGCATTGCAGGTTAAGAACCACTAAGATGGAAGGATTATCCAATGAGACCTGCTCCTTACCTGTAGCCTGTAGCACCCTTACTGCCCAACACAGCTGGTAAAAGAGGTTGTCTGTTATGAAACCTACTCCTACTGGGGAGCCCTATGAGGTGGGCTCAGCAGCTGAAAACTATGTAGGAAGTCCATCTGGTCGAGGAGGTGAAAGGACTTCATAAACCTAAGTTCTATCACTCTCCCAAGCCCATCCAGCCAAAACCCCATTCTAGGCGAGGTAAGTGTTCAATCTTCATGAGGGAAATGGGAGAGAAAGTACGTAAAGGCTTCCAGGGCAGGTAGTGGGAGGAGAGCCCTAAGAACCAGATAGGTAGATGCCAACAGTGTCTTGAAATTAGAGAAGTTTCCATACCCGGGGCCGGGGGGGTGTGGCACTCCCTTGGGCCACCAAGTTCAATTCTTCAGCAGTGAATTTCATAAAGATCAGCAGGAAAACCAGAGTTAAGAGAACAATGAGAGTGGAGGAGGGAAAGGAAGGAATTCCTAGTCTGATATTGAGACTGCAGCCTAGGTGAATAACAGTGCCACTAAATTGAAAGCCCAGAACCCCCAAATCCTAGTGCCACCTCCTCACTGGGTAATCATGGCTAAGACTTTTTCTCTTTAGGCTTCAAGTGTCCTCACATGTTTAACATGGGAATAACACACCCTGCCCAATTTCTATCAGAGCTGTGAGGACCCTGGGAGATAACAGAAGGCAAACAAGTGCAGTGTTCATGTTCATTGCTATTTATTGAAAGAAGAGAATCAGAAGAAGAAAAGAATGAAAAGAATAATAAGAAGCAGAAGCAGGAACAGAAGTACTTAAAGAACAAAGAAATAAAGGAAAAGAAGTGTAGGGAGGAAAGGCAGATGGAAGTGGAGGGTGGAGAGTGCAGAGAGGTGAAGGATGATGGGTAGCCCGATCTCTCTGATGTGGGCCTTCAGGCAATGGGACATATTGTGGAAAGCTTCTTTGAACACCAGAAGAAATTCAGGATAAAACTGAAGAATAGCAGACAGTTGGTATGGGCTGGCGAACCACTGGATAGGCCATGGAAGGGCTCCAAGAAGGTTGAGTGCTCTGTTGGTGGATGTTGCAGGTGTCCTACGTGAAGGCAATCGACATCTGGATGGCTGTATGCCTGCTCTTCGTGTTCGCTGCACTACTGGAGTACGCTGCTGTCAATTTTGTATCTCGTCAGCATAAGGAATTCATACGACTTCGAAGAAGGCAGAGGCGCCAACGCATGGTAAATGTAAATAGGGAGGGGCCCACTTCCTTTCACCTTTGGACTCCTTCCTCCCTACTACTCTTTCCACAACCCAAGACTCCACACAGGGCTACAAGGACTAAAAAAAGCAATCAGGAACCCTGGATTCTAGTCTTAATTTGGTCACAAGTAAGCTAAGTACTTTAACCTCTTTGATTCCATTTCTTTATCTGTCCAATGGGACATTAATCCCTGTAGTGCAGTCTAGTAAAGTGATTACGTGCATGGAAACACAGGGGCCCTGGCTGGCTCAGTCAGAAGAGTATATGACTCTTGTCTCATGGTCATGAGTTTGAGCCCCATATTAGGTGTAGAGATCATGTAAAAATTAAATTAAATAAATAAATAAATAAATAAATAAACTTTAAAAGAGAGAGAGAGAGAGCATGGACACAGTGCCTAGTACATAGAAAGCACTGAAAAAAAGGTTAGCTCATATTAGAACCTTATCAAGTTAGTCAATATGAGATTATTTTGAGAATTAGTAATGGTTGCTCTTGGCTCTCCCCTCACCCAGGAGGAAGATACCCCAGGTTGCCATACATTGATTGGTGGTTAAGAATTTAAGAGTCAAGCATGGGGGCTTTTCTAGGGGAGCATTATAAAAGGGTCCCTATAGCTAAGCTGGAATTGAAAAACCACTACTTGCCTCTTCTGGCTGTTGGATTTCTTCACCTTGTACTTCATTGGGCGCATCAGAGTTGTTGGATATCAGGGTTGTTGGGTGTGAGTTGTTGTTCTCCCTCACTCTTGTTTGTTAACCCCATTTCTTCCACAGTAGAATGATCACCTGGGGAAATAGACAGCTTGATGCTCTGAACAACAGGCAGTTTGCCCCTCCCCATTATCCAGACAATGGGTGCTAGGTACGTTGTCATGACAACAGAGGTGCCTGGGCCACACTCTCCTAGAAGCAAGTGCCCAATTATGAGCAAAGTCAAAAGCTTTTGCAGAGCTACATACTGGCCCCTTAATCATCAGGCACAGTTCTGGTCTACCTTGATCTCTGACTCCTTGCTTTCTGCCCAATCTGGAGGCTCCCGAGCCAGAGGAGATGCACTGTGACCTCTTGGGGGAGTTGGTAGAGAAAATGATGATCTGACTCCCCTGGCTCCAGCCTGTTGGGGCCCCTCTAGCACTAAGATTTTTCTCTCTTCCTAACGCCCACTTCCCACCTCAGCTGCTCCTGGGGTGTCCCAACCATATGTCCACACTGAAAATATCTTTAAAGCTACCTCTGGGAACTCATGTCCCTGGTTAAGATCCCTTTCTGCTGAGAGGAGGTCTCCTGTCTCATCCATTAGTTTGTCAGAATACATCAATTCTTGCCCAGACTTTAGTCAGGTTCTGTGAAACACGCCCTCTAGTGGATTGATCCATAATCTCCTTGAGTGCATCTCCTTGAGTAGGACTCCAACAGCTTTTTAAAGCCTTTCTTATCTCATGTTGAGGGTTAAAAAACATATATACAGACTTGACAGAAGAGAAAGGAAAGAGAATACTCCCCTTTCTAAGGTAACTCTCCACCCCCTCTTTGGATGTGTTAAACCTGCCTGCAGTTACCAAAATCTTTTCTTGATAGGGATTTTGATCTTGATGCCTTCTCAATGCCTACCTTGAAAAAGAAGAGTAGGCTGCCAGGCTACTCCAGTGTCCCTTTGCCAACTAAATTGCCTGTGTGGGTGTTCCAGCAACAACAGCCTGCTGCGGTTACTGTAGAGCTACTCCAGGTTGACACTAGTCCTACGCCCTCCCTGCACCTCTCCGACCCTCAGCTGCCTACAGTTCATCTCCTCCTGGCCATATATAAATAAGTTGATCCTGATATCATAATGGAGTCTGTCATAACCAGTGCTCAATTATTACAGTGCTGTAACAGCAGCCTGGGCCCAGCCTGGGCCCCCGGATCCTGCCAAAAATAACATTATTATTAATGTAAATACAACCTGAAAAGCAAAACCTGTGCCATTAGCCCAGGTCCCTTTTTGAGTTTCTTAAAGCCATTTACATCCCAGTGGAACTGGAGCAGGTATCCCGGAGGTCACTGAGCAAGCTGGAAAAGTTGATGCAGAGTTCATCTATTTCTAGAACCTCTCTCTGGGCCCCGCCATTCTAGCTGGAAAAGCAAGTCTTTGGTCTGAGAAGAGCCCTCTTAGGGAAGGGAGAGCATCCATATGATTTTCAGGGAGCCCTTAGCCAAGAGCAAGTTAGGAGTATTTTAGAAGCCAGCCAGCTATTCACCCAGCTCCAGGTTTAATCGTGTTCTTCTCTAATCTCTCCTCAAGTACCCATCTCCACTGCATGGTGGTTTCCTTCCATGTCACTGTCTTAAGTAGTTTAATTTCTTTTCCATATATTTCTGCTTTGTCTTCCAGCTAGCCTATATGCTTCACAGGGAAGGGGTCTCGTTTTGTTTTTTGTTTTCTTTTTTCATTACCTCAGCAGGCCCTAGCACCAGGCTCTGAACATAGCAGCCACATTACCCACTCCACCAGTCTTTGCCCGCTCATTGGAGAGGGCTCTCTTTCAAGCTGGACAGAGAGGAAGCCTTGCCATTATCAACAGGATAAGAGAAATGGAAGAAATTTCAAAATACTGCCGAATCCTCTCAGGGGTTTGGTCCCAGAACCCTGCTTGCCTATCTCCATTCCCCAGCACCCCCCATTCTTCAATCTCTTCTTTTCATTCACTTCAATAAGTATCACTGAATAGCTATCACTCTTTCCCATCCCCACACCTTACTTCCCACACTGTACATTCCTTCTCCAACTTGGTTTTGGAATATCTTTATTCTCCAGGTACCCAGACCTCCTCCCCTATAGATAGCTATAACAAAAATATTCTATTTCAACAGCCATGGAAGCCACAAAGTGGTGTTTAAGTCTCCATTGTCTCTTCCACACACACACACACACACACACACACACACACACACACACACACTCATATCCAGGACCCCCACCCTTGGATTTCAGGCCACTTGTCTTTGCTCCCTCAACTGCAAATGGTACAATATGTTAAAAGCCAAAAAGAGCCAAGGGCAGCTTACTCTAGTGGTCACATTTTTTTCTCCCATGTGAGATAGCTTTTTTTCAGCTGGAAAAATATTTCCAAATAATTCCCTTTAGATTTACTATTATTGGAGAAAAGGAAAAGTAATTAAATCTATAGAAACAGAAGTTGGGGGTGCCTGGGTAGCTCTGTGGGTTAAAGCCTCTGCCTTTGGCTCAGGTCATGATCTCAGGGTCCTGGGATCGAGCCCTGCATCAGGCTCCCTGATCAGCNTCTCTCTGCCTGCCTCTCTGCCTACTTGTAATCTCTCCCTGTCAAATAAATAAATAAATAAAATATTTTAAAAAAAGAAAGAAGCAGAAGTTGGATTCATCTTTCTCTTTCAGAGCCTTCTGCAAACAAATATATTCCACACTCTTATCCTCTAGATGAGGGGCTGAGGAGATCAGAATGAGCAGTTGGGGACCTGGGGGTGTTAGGGACCCTGAAATGGAAAATAAAAGAGGAAATCATTTTATTTACTCCCTCATTTTTCTTCTTTTAGAAAAGATTTTATTGGGCGCCTGGGTGGCTCAGTGGGTTAAAGCCGTTGCCTTCAGCTCAGGTCATGATCCCAGGGTCCTGGGATCGAGGCCCACATCGGGCTCTCTGCTCAGCAGGGAGCCTGCTTCCTCCTCTCTCCTCTCTCTCTGCCTGCCTCTCTGCCTACTTGTAATCTCTCTCTGTGTCAAATGAATAAATAAAATCTTTAAAAAAAAAGAAAAGATTTTATTTACTTATTTGTCAGAGAGAGAAAACACAAGCGGGGGAATGGCAGAGGGAGAGGGAGAAGCAGGCTCCCTGCTGAGCAGGGAGTCTGACATGACACAGGGCTCAATCCCAGGACCCTGGGATCATGACATGAGCCAAAAACAGACTTAACCGACTAAGTTACCCAGGGATCCCTACTCCCTCATTTTTCAATTACTTGGAAGATATTTTGTTTACCTGTGGTTCTTCATTTCTAAAATGAATCCAGCGCAAACTATGTAGGAAAAGTGTGAAAATGAACTAGAAAAAAATAGGTGAGGTGAGCCAAAGCCAATGGTGACAGATTATGGAAGTAATTTTGAGCAGAGAGCTAAGGCTGCCCCACTAGAACTCAGGGTCAAAGCACAGCCACAGTAGTGAATTGCCTCTGGCCTACACACATACAACGGTCTCCACAGAGACTGGCAAAATTAAAAATCAGGTAGCAAAGCGCTCTGGTTGGCTGACTTAGATTCGTTCCTATGCCAAAAGTGCCACTTTTTCTAGGGGCTGACGGGCATCAAGCCATTGTGCAGGGGTGGGGCAAGAAGTGACCACTTTCCCTGCCAAGCACTTTGTAACTGAGTAAGACTCTCTTCTGAGTAGACTCTTCAGTTTGAGACCCTGAAAGGATGCTGGCTTCATGATAACAAAGCCATTCCCTGTCCTATATTCTGAAGCATGTGGCTCATCAGTCCATTCATTCATTCAACTGATATCTACTGGGTGCCTACTAGATGCCAGGCACTGTGCTGGGGACATGACAGTGAACAAGAGCAATACACTTTCCCAGGTTTGTCCTACGAGCCCACAGGAAGCAGAGAAAGAGATGAAGTCTGTTGGCGAGTCTGTGGCCTGGGCTTTCCTGCCCCCTGATGCCCAGTAACAGGCTCAACTTTCTAATGATGTAATAATCAAGGGCTACTGGGACCCACCAACACCAATATCTCACTTACGAAGTCACTTTTCAGTGTGTTACCATAGTTGCAGGGGTCCCCTTATAAAGACCCTGTGTTGTCCTTCTAACTGCACAATGTGTCTAAAACCTACTTTATCCACATTTTATGTATATCTATGGCATATCTATTCAATCTGTTTTAGCACTGAATATCCCAAGTCTCAGCAAGACCTCAGTCCTGGGAAAACCAATAAAGTAGTTGGTATCATCTGACAAGGGGGCATTTCACTTCAGGTGATTTCTGAGATAGCTGAAGCTTTTACTCCTGTAAACATCAACACTTTCAGAAATTGTAACTATCTTTGAATGAAATATTTTTAGGTTCTGGTATGTATTTATCTGTCTTATGTCTAATTTCCAGACTGCAAACCATCATTTCTGACAGCAATGTGTGTGCTTTAGAAGTAGACAAAATTGGGCATGTCTGGGTTGTATATAAACTAAGAGTAAATAGGCTCTGATTTGGGGGCTGAAGGGCTCTCATATGAAGAAAGCTCTCTCTATTGATCACTCAGGCACTTTGGTCCTTTTTTTCCCTCTTTACTTCTCTCTATGTCTCCCTCTCCCTCTATTTCTATCTCTGTCTCTGTCTTTCTGTCATTAATTCCTGGCTCTCCAGCTGTTATAGCTACTTGAGTTCGTCAGCTGACTATTGGATAAAGGAACTTTGTGTAGTCTGCTACATTTCTTAATGCTGATATAAAATTTACTTCCCCAGTGCTAATGTGTTCATCATAAGGCATATATTGTACATAAATGGAATGTGTATTGGGTAATAAATGTTACCCTAGATGTACTGACCCCTTCATCAAAATCTGCTGATTTACAGAGAGGCACATATATTTGCAATAGATTAATCAGCCTTACCCTAATTTGAATGACCCACTAGGTTATTTAAAACTTCAGTAATTTTCAGCCTTGAGTTGATATAAACAATTTTTTAAAAGATACTCTATACAAGGAGAATTTATTATGCAGCTTTTGAAAGTCATTAAAGTCAAGTTCATCAAGTCTAAATATCTTAGCCATGCATTCTAAAGGTTTTATTGTTCTGTTTATTCTGTTGATTACCAGTCAGAGATAACTTGACATTGAGATATTCTTCTCACAGTGGGTTGGCACTTCACTGGGTTTTAAATGGCTGTAAATGATGTTATACATTTTTAAAAAGGCAGCTCGGGGCTTAACTACAAATAGAATTGTTATATATACCATACGTACCATGTATAGCTGCTTAGTATAAATCCATCGAATGAATAGTTTTATGGCCATAACAAAGCATGCAGTGGGTCTGTGTACCCAGCCACCAGTCTACATAGAGATATGCCATCACCTATGAGATATATGTGTGTGGCCTGGTCTCTATCCTTAGATAGAGCTGTAACCTCAAATTCTTTCTTTTCTTCCATGTAATGTCAGGAGGAAGATATCATCCGAGAAGGTCGCTTCTATTTCCGTGGTTATGGCCTGGGCCACTGTTTGCAGGCAAGGGATGGAGGTCCAGGGGAAAGTTCTGGCATTTATAACACTCAAACTCCAGCCCCTCTTCTAAGGGAAGGAGAAACCATGCAGAAACTCTACGTGGACCAAGCCAAGAGGATTGACACCATCTCTCGGGCTGTCTTCCCTTTCACTTTCCTCATCTTCAACATCTTCTACTGGGTAGTCTATAAAGTGCTACGGTCAGAAGATATTCACCAGACACTGTGATTAGGGTGAGGGCTAGAGAGTCCAGCTGTTGGCTTCCTGCTTCCTCCTGGGTGGGCCTTCCCCTTCCATTAGATTCCATCAGGGGCTTAGAAAATTCATTTCTGATCTCCCACTCAGAACCTCAGTGGCCAATCCCAAAGCTATGTGGATCTACACTGCATGGTATCAGTGGTGGCTGTACTTAGAAAGGTGGCTTCTCTACTCTAATCCAATTTTTCTCCATGCTATCCCCTTTCTCATGAGAGTAAGTTTTGGCCATGTTCCTGGGACAAGGATGACCTTCTTCCCTTGCTGGAGACTCTGTTTTCCAATTCTCCAGTGGAGAATATTCAGACCATTGCTACTATATTCTGGCATTTGTTATCTAAACCTGCACCATTCTTTGCCCTGCCAACACCCACCCCCAGAGCCTGGCTTTTCTCTGCCCTCTGTCCCTCCTACCACAGGCTCAAATAGGGAGTCTTTCCCAACCACAAGTTCTGCCCTGTGTGATCCAGTCAGTTTTCCTTGACTCTGGGAGGAAGGCAAGGTGACTTGTTCCACACCTCTCAGCAAGGTTGGAACAGTCATGAGCTGCACTGAGGTAGGGCATTGCTATATGACTCAACAGAGAGATCTTCAGATCTCATAGGATGCTCAACACTGTCAGAATGGGGGCATGAATCTGGGACTGTCAAAAAAGCTACCCTTCCAGATACATCTGAACTTCCATGTCTCAGAAATATTTGTTTTATTCCTTAATTAGTATGGTGGCAAAGTGTTTTTGGCTTCTGGGGAGTGTAAAAAGAGAAAAATGCTTACTCTTTAAGAAACTTTTCAACAATGCTAGAATACTTCCAAGAAAAGTGAGATCCAAGGTAGTAGGACCTTGGAGGAGTGAAATATAGAAACTATCCTCAGAGAATCTTTTGTTGGCTGGGCTTTCATTTGTTTTTTTCTTTTTCTCTAATGTCTCTTTATTTCTCAGGGCCCCTCATTGTTAACTTGCTCTTTAACCTTCTTTTAGTAAACATATAATAGTGGCATTCAACCTTGTCCAGGATAAAGTGGGCTTCAAGCTTCCTAGAAAGTTAGTAGGCATATAGAGGACCCTTATCCTGGGCAAACATTGGCTTGGCCGACCTCAGGGTAGTAATTGTAGAAGTTAAAGGGCCATAAATCGGAGTTACTTCTTAACCCTTCTCTTGTTTCCCTTCTCATTCCACAGTGAAGGAGGTTGGCAGTCAGTTGAAGCTACCAGAATTGTCAGAATAGAGAGGGCATGGAAGAGCCCATTTCAGACCTAAAATACCACTGGGACATGGGGAGGCATGGGTCTGGTATGCTGAACCCTTTGAAGTGACCCAACTATGAAGAACTAAAAAAGGGAATATTAAAGTACAGGGCTAACATCTGGAAGACAAGTGATCAAATTACCTTTTAAATATCTTGTCCTTTTCTCTGGACCTAGAATAATTAACTATCTGAATCCAATCTCTTCCCCTTCCTCTCTCCCTCTCTCTCTGTTTCATTCCTCTCTCCCTTTTCCTCCCTCCCCTCTCATCCTCAAAATGGTGTTCTAAATTGAAAGTAAATAAATCCAATGATCAAAGCAATCCTATAGTCAAAGCAAGAGCTCACCTTTCTTTCCCTCTTTTTCCTATTGAGCTTGTCTGCTCTTTTCTGTTCACTGAAATACTCCTCTTGTCTGTCTCTTGACTTTGAGGAGAGCATTTTGGGCTGACCAGGGTAGCTGGACCAGGAGTTAATCTTACTGATGATATTAATTATAACTCTGGTGCCAATGAGATTCAAAACTAAAGGACTGGCTTAAGGGAGGAGATTAAATTAAGAGGGCAGAGAGTCCCTGTTTTCCCATTTCTGCCCAGGTAGTGTCAATCAATGAGGCCACAAGCAATACCCCTTTGAAAGGAGCAGAGAGTATCTCTTTGATACTCTCCATGGCAGGGCTGGAGTGTCAGGCTGCAGCAGCCCGAAGGCGGGGTAGTGGGGGGTGGACTATGGAGATGAGCTTACTACACAGAGCTCTACTTGTTATAGATCTTGTCCAGATGGGCCAAACTGCACAAATCTGCCCTGTTGGAAGTCTCAAGAACAATGCCCTGGAGACAGCTACAGTACTGAGCAATAGAGCCTGCCCACTGGGACTCAGATCAGGGCATCAGCTGGTGCTGGGAGCCAAAGAAGCCAAAGTACCAACCAACATAATGGCCCAAAGGAGTCCACAAAGCTACTCAGAGGCAATGCCAGGTGGAAGGTACTGTCCCTCCCTATCAGAGTCCCCAAGTGGAGAAGGGAGATACATGGTGCCAGAATCAGGTGCAAATGGCTTTCTTTTTCCTCCCCCTTCCCACACATGCATGGGGAAAGGGAGATGGGAAAGCTGGGTCCCACTGGAAACATCTAATATCTAGCAATCCATTCAATCATGACATTCTTGAACTTGGACCCTTTTCACTGCAGTGAATTGGCAAGAGGTGATAGAAGAGACTCACTTGAAGGTCACTTCCATTTACCCTCATAGTACTTACCCTCCAGAGACCTGAAGGAACTCCTGGAAACTACTTTTTGACTGAATCACATATGAACGTGATTTTAAGTTTTAAAACAGCGTTTTTTATTTTTTTATTTTTTTAAGTAGGCTTCCCACCTAACATGGGGCATGAACTCATGACGCTGAGTTCAAGAATCATGCTCCAGCGACTGCACCAGACAGGTGCCACAAAACAGCATATTTTTCTAAAGGGAGAAAAAACTTCCTACATAAATAAAGTGCTTTGGGTGTTTTCATTAATTCATTGTTAATCTTTAATGTCAGTTAAATATTCTATACATATATCTTTCCAGAGAAAAGGCTTTATTCGGTTGTTGTTACAGCTATCTGCACCTCCCATTTTCCTTCAATTTGCTCTACTCTTTGGAAAACCAGTGTTATGTCTTCCTCTTTCCCCTCAATCTACTAGCAGGGCCTCCTCCTCTCCCTGAATTCACAGTCAAATCAAAAGGAGCTTTTCATGTGGAAGAAAGGTAGTGAATACAATTTTTTCCTTTTACTTTCTCCCATAAGCCTTTCCCCCACCTATCACCAAAGAACTGACACTCTTCTAGTTGAAATATTAAGTTGACTCTTGAAATTATTTTCTCTTTTCACTGACCCATGCAAATATCCCAACTTTGTCCAGAACCTATCACTTCCTGGGAATCTTTATATGTATCCCCACTTTCCTCTTTTCATTCTCAGTTTACTATTATCAACATTGTAATTATTATTATCTTATTTCTGGCTGTCAAAATCTTTAATTCAAATCCACTATGTTGAGATTAAAGATATTCCTCGGCTCCACTGCTGATGAAAGACAAATCAACCAGGGGAACTATCAAGGGATTAGGAACCGAGGTAGTATTATCACTTGCTGAATGGAAGAAATGTAAAATAAACTCTTTGATATCAGGAACTGCTTTTTATACAGCTTTTTAGTTCACACAGCTCCTGATACATAGCATTCTCAATATGTATATATAGAACGAAAACATGACTTCTCACAGAGTTTATTATAGACCGCATTTCTATTCATTCCCTTTCCATTAACCTATTGATTACAGAAAAAATAGACCTGGAAGGGGACTTATCAAATCAGATAGAATCAACAAACACATGTGCATGCTCTCACACCCACACACCCAAGATGTTCCTTGGGTATAACAGAACCAAAGTTAAAAAAACGTCAAAACCTGGTAAATTGCATTGTAGAATAAAGAATGATAACGATCTGATTAAACATCAATACTATTCCAAATATGAAGACTAGTGTGAAGCTATATTTCAAAAACCAATCATCAAATGAAAACTGTGGCAGTGACAAGTGAGTACAGAAGTGGGGATTTATATGCCTCTCCCGATCCACATGCCCTTCCCACCAGACAGCCAGTCATCCCTGAAGGGATAGCAGTTAGGTTGTTCTTCCCAGCCCTACACTGCTTGGTCTATTATACTTCACATCTAGGATAACATTTACAGTCTACAAACGTGGGGTAGTGGCATCAGAACAGCTTGTGAGCAAATCTCAGGCCAGTAGGAAGAAAGTCACCTGAGCCAGGAGCTCTCTCATTCAGAGTACTCTCTGCATAGAAGGATGGAAGTATGGCTGCTGAATAGGTCACCTGAAAAAGTCACATGAGAAGTCAGCAGCTGCCATTCTGCCTGAGTAGCTCTGTTTTTGTTTGTTTGTTTGTTTGTTTGTTTGTTTCAGTCTCTGCTTTTATTTTTTTTTAGATTTTATTTATTTATTTGACACAGAGAGAGAGATTACAAGTAGGCAGAGAGGCAGGCAGAGAGACAGGGAGAGGAGGAAGCAGGTTCCCTGCTGAGCAGAGAGCCCGATGCGGGCCTCGATCCCAGGACGCTGAGATCATGACCTGAGCCGAAAGCAGAGGCTTTAACCCACTGAGCCACCCAGGCGCCCCAGTCTCTGCTTTTAGCATGAGGCTTTCTACAAATGTTCAGGCTGCATATACTGTGTGGTGCGTTACAAGGAAGTACTTACTCTCACTATCAATTCCCTGGAGTAAGGGCAATTCTTAGTACCACTTAAATTCAAGGAACATTTTGCCTTACAGAGTTGGGTCTAGAAAAATATGCACATATTCTATATTTTAATAGCTTCCATTCATGACAGTGAAGTGATTAAAAGCATGGTTTTGGTACCAGATAGAGCCTGGGTTTGCATTACAGATCCAAACCTCACTAGATACAGGGCTCTTGAGCAAATGACTTCACCTCCCTTGGCCTCAGTTTCCTCTTCTAGAAGGTAATTTGAAGACTCTGAAAGATACAGCACACAGTAACTATGTGGCCTTGAGCAAATCATTGAACATTCTGTTATTCAATGTCCACATCTGTTAAATGAAGGTGATGATAGTACCTTCCTCAAAGGGTTGTTGTGGGAATAAAAATGAGATAACTCAGGCAGTGTTTAACTCAGTGTTTGGCACATAGTAAGCACTTAATAAAGATTAGCTATTACATGAGCAGACCACATCACCATAGTTTCTCTTTTACACCTGCCTAATTCATAGCATATGGACCAGAACTGAACTTCAGATTTCCATTTTGTGTCTCATTTTACTGAGTCCACAATCACAAAAAGGGTCAAGTTAAAATCACCTCTCTCTTGTATTTTCAATCTTTACTGTGAATGGGTTCTGCCTGCTAGCATATAACATGCTTACAAATTATGTAACCATGAAAAATTGCTTAATCTCTTTCTGAGCCTTAGATTTTTCAAAGAGAGAGAAGAAAGAAAAGGAGGTAGAAGAGAAGAAGGAAGAGCAAAGGGGGGAGAAAAGTAGGGATGAGAGGGGAAGTGAGGGCAGGGAAGGGAGGGAAAAGAAAGAGGGAAAATATCTCCCATTTAAAATGAAAGATAAGGGGGCGCCTGGGTGGCTCAGTCGTTAAACGTCTACCTTTGGCTCAGGTCAATATTCCCAGGGTCCTGGGATCGAACCCTGCATCAGGCTCCCTGCTCAGCGTGGAGCCTGCTTCTCCTTTTCCCACTCCCCCTTCTTGAATTCCCTCTCTCACTGTATCTCTCTCTCTGTCAAATAAATAAATAGAATCTTAGATAGACAAATAAAAAGGAAAGAAAGAAAGAAAGAAAGAAGAAAGAAAGAAAGAAAGGAAGGAAGGAAGGAAGGAAGGAAGGAAGGAAGAAAGAAAGAAAGAAAGAAAGAAAGAAAGAAAGAAAGAAAGAAAGAAAGAAAGAAAGAAAGAAAATAGGGGGGTATCTGGCTGACTCAGTCGGTTAAGCATCCAATTCTTGATTTTGGCTCCGGTCCTGGTCCCAGGGTCATGGGATTCAGCCCTAACGTGGGCTCCCCACTCAGTGAGAGTTTGCTTGAGATTCTCTCTCTCCCTCTGCCCTTCCCCTCTGCTCTCTCTCTAAAAATAAATAAAAATAAAAAATATTTTTTAAAAATATAATGAAATTAATAATAGGAACACCTGGGTGCTCAGTCAGTTAAGCATCTGACTTTTTAAAAAATTTAATTTTGGGGGGGGAGCATTGCACAGCAGGGCAGAGGGAGATAGAAAAACAAGCAAACTCTGTGTTGAGTTCAGAGCCCTACACAGGGCTCAATCTCACAACCCTGAGATCATGACCTGAGCCAAAACCAGGAGTCAGAATCTCAACTGACTATTCTACCCAGGTGCCCCAAGCATCTGACTCTTGATCTCAGCTCAGGTCTTGATCTTGGGGTTGTGAGTTCAAGCCCCATGTTGGGCTCCACACTGGGCATGGAGCCTGCCTAAAAAAAATGAGGGGGGCTGGTTTAGTCAGTAGAGCTTCTGATTCTTGATCTCTGGGTTGTGGGTTTGAGCCCCACATTGGGTGTAGAGATTACTTACATACAAAATTTTTTTAAAAAATGAAAAATAAAATCAAAAGTACCCTTCTTTTGACCCTGAATTTCCCTATACCCATTGATCTATTGCTTTCTTTCCATTCACCACCAAGTTTCTTAAAATGGGTTATCCTTATTAGATGTTTCCACATGCTCATGACTACCATTTATTCCTTAGCACACTGTTATCTATCTTCTGCTTCCTCCCCTTAACTCCCTCCTGAAAAGGCTTTTCCAATGTTCTTCACTCTGCCTTATTAATTGCTATATCAAGTCAATACTTCTCTGTCCTAATCTTTCATGACTTCCTGTAAGATTTATCAGAACTGTCACGGTTTCTTTGAAATTCTCTTCTTCCTTGGCTTTCATTCTCCAGTTTCTTCTCTTGCTCCTCTGACCATTGCTTCTTGGTGTTCCTTATTCTCCAGGATTTTAACTTTTGCTTTCACCTCTCCTTGTTGCTCACTTACTGCTTGGCTGTTCTCAACTATTTCCGTGGCTGGGATAACCTGCATGAAATGATTCTTGAATTTCTGCCTTCAGTTCAGTTCTCCACCAATCTAGTCCTATTTTCCAATTCTCTATTGAATCTTTCCACTGTATATCCCACAAATACCTCAAATTCAACATGTCTACAGACAAACAATTCACAATTTCCTCCAAGACTTCCTCCTCCACTCCCTCTGTCAATCTTTCCAATCTTGATCAATGGGACTACCTAGTCACCTAAGCCAGAAACCTGAGAGTTATCCTTGACAACCCCTTCTTCCATAACCCTCAGATCAAATCAATCACCAAATCCTATTGAGTCTGCTTTTCAAATATTTTGAAGTCTGTCCCTCCTTCTCTGTTCTCCCTGACCTCATCTTGGTTCAACTCTTGATTCCAATATATTACTTTGTATCCTTCACACTATAGCCAACTTGACCTTTCTAAAACACAAATCTATTTATGACACTTCCTTGCTTTGAATCCGTCAGTAGCTCCCTATTTTCTTCAGGAAAAAGTCCACATTCCTTAAATTGACCTCCAAGAGATTTTCTGCTCTGGCCCCTGCCAGTTCCTCCAACCTCTTCTCTCATCAATCCCCTTGCTCCCTAAATGCACCCTGCATTTGGCCATGCCAACTCACCCACAGATCCCTGTACCCAATAATTCATCCTGTTTAATGTTCTGTGCCTTTGCTGTCCCCTAGGCTTTCAAGTGCCTTCCTATTACCTCTTCTACCTGAGGTCCCTACTCCTCTGTCAAGACTCTAACCAGATATCACATTTTCTGTGAAGTGATCTCAAACCCCTCTTACCCCAACACCAAGACAAATGTGGATCCTCCAGTAACACTCTATACATAGCTCTTTATTTATACTTGTAAGATTATATAGGGTTCTTTTGTCTGTTTCCCTCATATACATATGAGTTTGAGGTCAAAGGTTATCATGTATTTATCTTTGAATTCCCCACACCAAGCTCACAGCATGAAGTGAATTAGTGTATGCTAGATAATTTCTTTTAAGTAGTGAGCACTGTGGTTCTTCAAAAAATTTTTTTCAAGCACCCAATTACAGCATCAGTTCTCACCAACTATACTCACTTTGCAAGGTTTATCATGAGAGACTATACTATCAAGGTAACAAGCATGCTTGTAGTCTTTATCTTTTCAAAGCAGTTAGGTGGTATTTCATCCTCAAATTAAAACTTTGAGGTAAAATAATCATGTATCCATGCAAGAGATGAGGAAATGAGGCTCAGAGAGGACAAGTGACTTACCCAAGTCTCATAATGAGTTACTGACAGTGGCAAAACCAAAACACAGGTTCCCCATTTTCCAGTTCAATGCCCCATTTACTGGGCAAGGGATTTTCTTTTCTTTTTTTTTTTTTTTAAGATTTTATTTATTTATTTATTTATTTGACAAAGAGAAACACAGAGAGAGATACACATACAAGCAGGGGGAGTGAGAGAGGGAGAAGCAGGCTTCCTTCAGAGCAGGGAGTCCCACATGGGCTCCATCCCAGGACTCTGGGATCATGACCTGAGCAGAAGGCAGATGCTTAAGGACTGAGCCACACAGGCACCCCAGGGCAAGGGATTTTCAAAGTCAGCTTCAAGAAACCTTAGAACAGGCAGTCCCAGGGGTGCCTGGGTGGTTCAGTCAGCGAAGCATCTGCCTTCAGCTCAGGTCATGACCTCAGGGTCCTGGGATTGAGCTCCCCATCGGGATCTCTGTTCAGCAGGGAATCTACCTCTCCCTCTCACACTCCCTCTGTGCTTTCTCTCTCTGAGAAATAAATAAAATCTTCAAAAAAAAAAAAAAAGAACATGCAGTCCCTCTTCTCCTCCTGCCACACACTAGACACACATTTTAGTCAGACTAATTCTACTTTTGGCTGATATATTTAGTTCACCATAATATTTTGGTTGGGGTAGGGATAGGGGAAACAAGAAGAGAGGTTACTCCCGCTTTTAAAAATATGAGGAACAGGGCGCCTGGGTGGCTCAGTGGGTTAAAGCCACTGCTTTCGGCTCAGGTCATGATCTCAGCGTCCTGGGATCGAGGCCCGCATCGGGCTCTCTGCTCAGCAGGGAGCCTGCTTCCTCCTCTCCCTGTCTCTCTGCCTGCCTCTCTGGCTACTTGTAATCTCTCTCTCTCTGTGTCAAATAAATAAATAAAATCTTTAAAAAAAAATATGAGGAACAAAGCTACATCATCTACGACTTCCAGGGGTAATTCATTTAACGGGTCAAGGGGTGTTATTTGGATAATACTGTACAGGAAGACTTGTTTGAGAATAGTCCAAAACGAAGGGCAGTCATGACAAAGGAATCTAGCAATTGGGCATCTTTCTGACTCTATATTCCCCTTCAAGTTATCAACCCACAGAAGTTCTGAATCTTTATTAGCCTCCCTCCCCTTTTACTTACTGGCAGTGCTTTACTGACTGACCACAGTCTTATCAGTCTTCAATTTAGCATTAATCCCTAACTACTTCTGGCAGTGAGAATCATTATTATAAAGACAGCCCTGACCATCAGAAGGGCAAGAGTGCTTGGGACCTTTGGTCATAGCAGCACATTTGCTATTTTGACTGCATTTACCACTATTCCCACACAGAGAAACAAACAACTGGCTCTTTAAGAAAACTAATCTCTCCTTGGATTCCCCATAAGGCAACTGGGTCAATAGATCACAATGTCTTAGAATCCTAGAACCTGGCACAACAGAGCTTGAAGGGACTTCCCAGATCATTTAATCTGGTCTCCTCATCAGACAACATGGGGACACTGAGGGCCCCCAGGACCTAGGTGTAATTCCTTTTTTTTTCAACTTAGTTGAAGCTACAAAGGGGAAGAACAGAATAGAAGGTGAAGGACCAAAGTGTGTCGTAACATACCAGCTTCAGAGGTTCATTTCTGAGACTGCTATGACACATAGACTACAGACGATTTAAAGGCCAAAGGTAATCTGTAGCTGAGGAAACTGTCTTTGTGATGACCATTCGATCCCCAATCTCTGCCATGTTAATCATTGGCTGATTCCCGTATTATATATCCACAGTCCCCATAGAAAGAGGATAGTTTAAATCTTGGCACCAGTTAGGATATGACAGGTATAAAATGGCCATGCCAAGGGGTGCCTGGCTGGCTCAGTTGGTAGAGCATGTGACTCTTGATCTTGGTCTTCTAAGTTCGAGCCCCACATTGAGTGTAGAGATTACTTAAAAATAAAATCATTTTAAAAAATGGTCATGCCAACCTTCAAATTCTACAAACTCACTGTCCTCCAGGGTTCCCTTGTGAATCCCTTAGGCTTATACTTCTTTTAGCCTTTCCCTAGAAGAAACATATCCTGTTATCACCACTTGAGTGGCTTAAGCTTTAGGTTGGTCCTTTAAGGAAGGATACAATATGGTTTCAGAATACATTGTTATCCTTCTATGAAATATATTCTACCGATTTCTTCCTGCCCATCTCTTAGGATTTTAAATTCCAGATGTATGAACCCTCTTCACCCAAGGCCACCTAACAGAGTAGAGCAATGAATTGTGGACATTTATCTCATTCATATCTCTCTGCTACTTATGTATTCTCTCTCCTTGATACCCTGGTGGTGGATTCATGTTCAGGGTAAAGGATTTAAGGGAGAAAGAGAGAGTCAAAACTAATGAATGTATTTTCAAAATGCTACTAATACCATTTTTTGATGTTATCCCTCAACCAAGAGATAACCAGTTAGGACTACAACTACAAAATAGTTTCCCTTTCTTCCCTTTACTCTTCCTTGGAGCAGGGCAGAGGTGCACTGCCTTTCAAACATCTCCATTTGTTATCTTCCTAACCACTTGGGAAATGAATCTAAGATGAAAAGAAGCCATTCCCTACCCCAGGGTGAGGGTGGGAACTTTCTGATTATCTTTGGGAGGTTTCTTGGAACCATATTTTTGTTTCAGCTCCCCTAAGGGGACAGGACAACTCTTTAATTTTTATTGGAAAATCTAATTCTTTTTCCTGCCATTCCTTGAGTTCCTCCACTCTGGTTTACTCAAGGGGTACACCTTGGAGACCTGTTTGCCTTATTAGGCCTAGCCTCATAAGGTTAAGAAATGGCTATTCCCTGAATGCCCTTACAGACATTCTCCGCCCTGCCATTTAGCCTCCTCATGGAAGGGTAAAAGTCTAGTGTGGGTCAGCATAATCATCCATTCTCTGAGTCAGACTGCTGGTTTTACAAAGGACCTGACCCTGAGATTCAGGCTCTTAGTGCTCTGAAATGTCTCCCTAATTGAGCTCACGTAAGGCAAAATCCTTCATTAGAAATTTGAAGCTATGAAGTGAGTGGTCAGTATGAAGAGTGCACTCAGTTATGAACTCCATTAAGATAGGGATATCTTCTTCATCTGTAACTAAGAGCACAGTGCTTGAAACAATGGAGGTGGGCAATAAATACCAGCTGAATGAACAAATGCAAGTGTTAAAGTAAGTGATTTTGGCTCTAGTGCCAAATCTCTCTGGTTGGAATAATAAATGAGTAAGTTTTCTTGTGTTTTTGGAGGAGTAAGTGGTAGCAGGAACAAATATAAGAGAATATGAGTCCACAAGATAACTGGGAGGCTAGGGCTTGAGGTAAGCTGAAGTTGGAGTTCTTTGGGTTTTGTTTTGTTTTGTTTAAAGATTTTTTATTTATTTATTTGACACAGAGAGATTACAAGTAGGCAGAGAGGCAGGCAGAGAAACAGGGAGAGGAGGAAGCAGGCTCCCTGCTGAGCAGAGAGCCCGATGCGGGCCTGGATCCCAGGATGCTGAGATCATGACCTGAGCCGAAAGCAGAGGCTTCAACCCACTGAGCCACCCAGGCACCCTGGGTTTTGTTTGAATAGCTTTTTGTTGTTGTTGTTTTTTAAAAGTCGGTGTTATCTTATTATTTCTTCATTCCATAATCAAAAGCTTTTAAAGCTTTCTTTTTGCCCCTAGATATAAGAACAATCTCTTCAGGCTGACTTTCACCTACCAATATCACCTCATCTCCCTTGGATTCATTCATAAATTTTTGTGGAGCATCTACCAAAATACGCCAGGCATTGTCCTAAATATATGGGCAACACAGTAAAGAAGAAACATAGCCCCGGCCTCAGAGGGCTTAAATTCTGGTGGGGGAGAGAAATTCAGACTGAGCTTTTAAAGAATAAAAAAAATGGAGAAAACTGTGGAAGTACTATGGAAATATTTAAGAGAGGGATTTGACCTAGTTGTTGTTGAAATTTGGGGAAGTAATGTCCTGGAAGGCTTCCCTGAGACAGAGATATTTAAGATATAACCTAAAGGAAAAGTAAGAGGGATGGAAGCAGGAAGGACATAAAGGGAAGCAAAGGAGAATGAAAGAGTTGAGGAGGAGAGTTTTAAAGAAGGAAGTGTCTTAACAGATTTTCATTTTGCAAAGAATATTCTGAGTATAGTGTGGGGGAAAAATTGTAGGGAGAAAAGAATAGGTCATTAGTTGAAAATAGTCATAGCTTAGAAAGTGGAAGGTAGGGGGTGCTAGGGGAACATAAAGCAAGTGTACTTAACCTGGAGATCAAGGAAGTCTTCCTGAAGATGTGACATTTCAAATGAGACCCAAAGTCTGGGTTAGCTATGGTGAGGAGTTTGGGGGTGAGGACTTGAAAAGTCTCTGACACAATAACCTTCTGCTTTAGCCAAAGCAGTCCTCATTTTTGTAATGCTTTGGTCCCAACCTGGAATGTCAACTTCCTTTTCCTTCTAGGCAAATCATATCTATCTTTCTAAAGCCATCTCAAATGCCACCTTCTCCGATCATGCCAAGATGTGGCTTTTCGCTCCTAAACTCCTATCCCACGTTTGTCACTTAGCATTTAAAGATACACTGTTTAGTATTTTAGTTTACTTACACATATCTCCAAACTCCCTGTAAGATCCTTGAATTTATGAACTATATTCTATTACTTTGGCATCATCCCAGGTACGTAGCCCAGTGATGGGCACATTAAGTTACCCTTATTAAATGAATGAACGTCTGGCTCAGTCTGTGGAGCATGCAACTCTTGATCTCAGGGTCGTGAATTCAAGCCCCATGTTGTGTGTGGAGCCTACTGAAAAAAAAATGAATGAATGAATGAGTGAATGAGGCGCTGTAGTACCTGCAAGGCTCCTTTAGTAACTCTCTATTATCTGTGAAGCTGACAAGGAAAGGGGTCTGCTTTCTCTGAAAGATTTCTGTTACTTGCATCCAAAGACCTAAGATTTGACATCGACATCTCCTTCCCACTGGTCACCACTTCTCACCCCTTTCCAATCCTCCCCCCTCTCACCACCACCACCACCTTCTATTGTTTCTTCTGTCTTCTGGTTGTCAGCCAGGATGAGAAAATGGTCTAGCTGTCCTCAGAGACTTACGCCAGCCTGGACGGCTCTGCAGTGCCATGAAGGGCCAGGACTTTTGTTTACAGCTGGGACCATGGTGAGGTGGTGAGCACAGCTGTCAGCCCCACTCTGAAGCAAACATCAATCTTCCTCTGTCCTCCCAGCCAAGTTTTACAGACCAGCTCTATTGAAAGCTGGCGGCACCCGCCTGGGTCTCACTGACGTCCCACCCACGACTCTGGCCTAGGAGCAGCTGAGTGAATCTCAGCTTTGTACCTTTTTAGGAACTGCCCTGGCTCTCTTCTCTGTCCCCAGTTTCTAATCATGTTACCTCAACCTTCAGAGTCTTGAAAGAACATGTCCTCCTAGGTCCCCACACCCTAAACAATGCCCCACCTCTCCAACCATATCTCACTTCCAGCAGTGTACCAATACCCTTCTTTGCTTGGTGGCACAGTAAAAGCACAAGAACCAAACCATGTAGCTTTCAATGTGTACTTTATGGAGCCTACCATTCCAAGCTCAGCAGACAGGTTCCAGGTTCTTGGGCATGAGTGTGTGTGTGTGTGTGTGTGTGTGTGTGTGTGTGTGTGTGTGTGTGTGTGTGTAAACTCTTTGCCTTAAGATGGCTTTCCCAAATGTTTTAAAACCTGCAAGTCAGGGTACCTGGATGGTACCCGTCATTAGTCAGGGTATTTAATCAGTCATTAAACATCTGTCTTCAGCTCAGGTCATGATCCCAGCATCCTGGGATAAAGCCCTTCATTGGGCTTCCTACTCAATGGGAAGCCTACTTTTGTTCCCTCTCTCACTGTGTCTCTCTGTGTCAAATAAATTTTTAAAAAATCTTTTAAGAAAACAAAAAAAAAATAAAACCTGCAAGTTAGATAGGGCCTGGAGTCTTCAAAGAATACTTTTTGAGATTCCAAGTTGGGACCTCTTTGCCACATATTCTGCTCCCTGGCCCCCTCCTTCCTTGTAGCTTTGCCCTCTCCAGGGCATCCCTCACCTGGGATGAGAATGAAGCCTTTTTTATACTACTAGCTGTCTCTTGCTCCCAGGTTCCCTTTGCCTGTGATTCTCTGCCTGCAGGCTAACACAGCTTCCATCAATTACCTGATACCTGGATTTCCATGGTTTTCAAACTCCTCCTATTCCCAAATGCCCAAAGAATATGATATACTTCTTTCACTAATAGTGGCTGATTACAGCAGCTTTTTCAGGGGTCTGGTGGAGGGGGACTTCAGGCCAGGGGAGGTTCTCCTTCTAGAAGATCTTATCAGAATTTCTGATGCACAGGCCTTTTCAATTTAAAATCTCCCCTCCCCAGATTATTACATGGCACATTACTACTAAAGTGGTGTATATTCTACCCCACCCCTAGGTTAATTAGTACTCTTATAAAGAGAAACCTATGTGTGTTCTCCTCCCCATAACTGAAAAAGCACTTTTTTGTTGTTTTTTTTTAATGTTTTATTATGGAAGACTTCAAAAAATACACAGAGGTAGAAAGAATAGTATAACAAACCCCCATGTACCCATCATAAATCTTCAACAATTTGAAGATGCAGCACTTTAAGTACTACTGGTTTGTCCTCTTTAATAATATAGCAGCTGAAGTTTTCAAAAGACATAGATTTCTTCACGCCCAGTAAAATAGGGACTGTGGGTACAGATTATAAGCATAAACAAGTTATCTCTGGAAAACTGGCTTGAGGCATCCTCTTGAGGCAATGATCAGATTGCAGAAGTCAACATACATTGGTGAAAATCAGTCCTCATCTCTGTTGGTTGATGTGTAACATGGATAACTTAACATGATGATTCCAAGTAAAGCTTGTGGTTCACAAAACCACAAATTTCAGTATATTGCATGTTAAACTACTGATTCAGGTAGGGGAAACCAAGACATTATGTGCAGGATCACCAAGGGTTACATTGGTTAGATTTAGGATCTCAGTCATTTGAAGTAACCTCTTTCTACTAAATGGTTGGGTCAGTTGAAGCAGGGGAGGGTTGATTATAGGAGGAGAGAGGAGCTAGAAGAGAGTACCTTAAAAGGATAAAACTTTCCCGTGACTATTTCCATCCTTTGCCCTGTCTGTCATAGGCTAGCAAACTAGACTGATGCAGAGTAATTTGCTGAACTGGTTTGGGAAATCCCTACGGAATGAGGCAGGTATAAATAGATAGAAAAACATTATTATTTAAGAAATACAATTTTGCTTAGCCTTGAAATACAAAGGTTTTTTTTAACTTTTAAATTAACCAAAGTCTTTTAAAAATCATCCAATAAGTTAGTAAGAACCAAAGGAAAAAATGTCCAAGTAACCTAAGAATGCAACAATTTCATCTACTATCCAGAAGCCATGAGAGGATACTGATGATCCTATCTACTCTCTACAGAAAATACTGACACTACTTTCCAGACCTAGGAAGGCTCTTAGCCACCTGGCAGGGGCAACAGATACTGTTAGGCAGGGCAGGTTGCCCCCTGCACAAGGGTACTCAATAAGAGGGAACACGCAGAGGCTGAAATTCATCCTTCCACTGCCCTGGTGGAACTCCAACAACCCTGAGAAAGAAAAGTATTTTTCTCATTGTTTCACTGAAGTGGACACTTTTCTACAATTTGTCTGCCCCCAGGGGGCTCACATTTCTGATTAGCACAAAGGCATTGTATGAGCAAATGGTGGCCTTGAAAATTAACGTAAAAGAAATCTTGGAGCCATTTGGTGTTCTCTCTGAAGGCTGGGGCTGTAAACTCTGTCTGGACTTGGGTCTTAAGTCAAACAAAAAGTAATTTCAGCTATCTTTCCCTTCCAGTTGAAACAGATTGTGAAGACAATGGTTCAGCTATAAATGCAAAAGGAAAAAGAGTAAGTTGCATTTTCTGAGGATACACTAAGAAGCAGGAATGTGCTGAAGCTTTATGCTACTTAGTAAGTGGAAGGGGCAGGAGAGTTTTCACATTGGAGAGGATAGCATTGCATATTGAAAAAAAAAACATGGGCTTTGGAGTCAGAAAGAAGTCTGAATATTTGCTCTGCCATTTACTAGTTGACAACTTGAAGTGAGTACTTAACTTCTCTGGGTTTCAATGAAGATTCCCTAAGATAATAAATGTAAAGAACGGAGCACAGTGCTGACTGGCACATAGAAGGCATTCAGTTCCTATGTCTTTTTCTGCTACTACCCTGACTCCAAAGTTAATTCTCATTATTCACATCCTCGGTCTTGAGATCTCATTCCACAGAGTAGCACATAAGGATGGGTCCACTAGAGAGAATGTTAGAGAGTTAGGAGATGTAGCTCCCAGTGCCAGACATATCCTCTGTTACAGTACATTGGGTAAGTTACTCTCCTTTCCTGACTCCATCAATAAAACAGAAGAACATACCTAGCTCTAATGCTGAAAGGAAAGAGCAAAGGAAATCACTTTCCTTGGGCACCTACCATGAATTATAAGTCCTTTTACATACTTTATATACTCTAAATCAGCACTGTACTACAAAGCTTTCTGGGATGGTGGGGATGTTCTGTATCTGTGAATGTCCAAGATGGTACTAATACTAGCTTTAAGTAGCTGTTGAGCCCTTGAAATGTGGTTAGTACAACTGAGGAATTAAATTTTAATTTCACCTAACTGTAATTCAAATTTTAATACCCACGTGTCTAGTGGCTACTGTTTTGGGTACTGCAACTCTAACATTATAAAGCAGGAATATTTGTTTCTACTTAATGTATGGTAAAACTAAGGCTCAGAAAAATTAAATAACACGATGAAAGTTACATAAACAGTAACTAAACAAGATTCAAAACTAGCAGTAGAAAGTTTAGCAGGGTAATACTGTCAGATATACCAGGAATTACCCAGACTCCACCACTTACAAGTTGTATGACCAAAGAAAAATAATTAAAGTCTCTAGAACTCATTTTCAGTTCTCACTTTGGCAGCACATATACTAGAACTCATTTTCTTCATCTCTAAAATGATGATAGTCATCACCTAATTTACAGGCCTATCGTTGGGATTAATGTGTATACAGCTACAAAGTGTGGCCCATAATAGGCTTTCAACAACTTTGTTTCCTCACCACCCTGATTTCTCTCCCACACGTAGATAAGGTTCAGACATAAACTGAAAAAGAGAAGCGTAGGGTACAGAGAGCATTTGGGAAATATCAAAACAAGAAGGAAAACCCTCATGAGCTTTACTTGATATTATGGAAGAGATACGAGGGAGGGTATGAAATCATCAAAATATTTCCACTTATTTGGTTTGCTTTCCTGCCCTCTTCTTGGTGCTCTAGTCAATGTTATCCAAGCAGGGAACAAGGTATATGTAATGTATTTTGACGCCCAGAAAGACAAGCTATTATAGCTGAAAAACAGAGTACTGTCAAGGGCCTGGGCTTGAGAAGCAGGTAAAGTTCAAATCCCATGCTTGTCTGCACCGAGAAAACAACTTAACACCTCTATAGACTAGTTTTTAATCTTAAAATGGGCCTGATAATATGCAGTATGTTGTATACCTGAAACTAATATAACATTGTATGTCAACTACACATCAATAAAAAGGACAAAAATTTTTGATAAAATGTGCAGGGTGTCTTAATAAACATATCATTTATTACCTCGCTTTACGTTCTGTAGCACCCTCTAGTGGCGTATACAAAAATCAGCATTGCATTTCTGCCTTCCAAAGCTGTGGTTTTAACTTCAGTGTACATTGGAATCACCAGAACAGTGCAACACAGATCACCAAATCCTACCCCTAGGATTTCTGATTCATTAGGTTTGAGGTGGGGCCTGAGCATCTGAATTTGACAACTTCCCCAAAGTGATAATAATGCTACCTGCGTGTCTGAAAAACACTCTTTGAGAACCACAGCTCTAAATCTCACCCCCTACTCTTTGTGTGTGTGCACATGTGTGCACGCACACAAATGTATATGATTGGCAACTGAAAGACATATTAATTTTTTTTGAGTTTTACTCATACCCATCTAATAAGGATTTTGTGAGGAATAAAAGAATATCCATGTAAAGGATATGACACAGCATCTAATACATAGAAAGCATGCAAGAAAACTGAGTATCACAGAACGTAAATCGTTTTCCCAAGGTCTCACAGCTAGTAAGTGTGGAATTAAAATTAGGTCTCTAATTTCAAAGACATAACAAAGTGTAGCAGTGCCACTACAAAAAATAGCGTCCAAACACACATATTTAATAGAAATTTCAGGAGGAAAAGATCGGTTTGCAGTATCAGGGTCCAAGTTTTTATGTGTCTTTATTGACTAAACAGCCACCTATATTTTCCACCGGGTAATGTTGTTAGCATTGGAAAAAAAGATGCACAGAAAGGATTCAGATCTTCATCAGCATCAGTGCCTGGGGTCATTCATCAATTCTGACCCCCCAAAAAGGCAAGGAGGAAAGAAGAGAAGGCTGAACGGGGGAATTTTTTTAAAGAGGAAACAAGGAAAAACATTTGAATCTAGTGCCATAGTCCTCTGCCTGATTGGGCTATTTTCAAAAGTTAATTTCATTTTTTTCCTTGGCAATGAAAAATATACATGATCCCTATAGCCTGTTTGTGGAGTTCAACAAATCAGAAAGAGGGGGATCAAAATCCCATAATTCCAGGGACCAAACAGCCAATCCTTTGCTGGGATTTGGTGGCATCTAGTGGCAGACTCAAGAGGTATAAACCTCACCCAGAGAAGTTTCTGGAAAACTAGCTGAATGCGTACTTGCCTGAAGGGCACTGTGCTTGGAGATCCGGACAAAAAGGTAAGAGAGCCTCAGCCCCTACAGAAATTCGGAGTCTGTGTGTGTGTGTGTGTGAGTGAGATACACACACACACACACAGACTGGAGGGGAAGGCTATCACGTATGTTACCGGCAGAAATTTGTGTTTGTGCCAAGAGAATGGCAGGCAACTTTGGGGGGGGGGGAGAGGATACTAGGTGAACAGGAAAGAAGCTGCATGTTGGAACTGCTAATATGGGGATGGGAGCGTTTGGCTCTTAACTACTGGAGGGCTATGGTTTAGAACAGGATTTTGGCAACAGAAAAACGTGGGAAGAAAATATATTTTTAGGGTCTGAAATTAAATCGATAGGAAAGGCCGAAATATTTCTGGCAAATGCTCTTTACTGGTTATGGTCGCCTTATCATTCCTATATTCCTTTTCATTAGAACAATTTTCAAACTTATACAAAGGAAGATACCATTCGGTACACAGAGCGCGTGCACGCACACATGCACATACATGTGCACGCGCACACGCACGCCCCCGCTCGGGGGGGACACACATCGGCCCCAACGCTGTGTCCCAACGCTAGGGGCGCACGCCTGCGCAAACCCACCACCACCGACGCCACGAGGGCTGCCGCGTACACATCCCAACCCCAAGGCTACGCGAGCTTGCCCGTGCATAAACACACAGACCCCAACACCAAGCCCCCACACACCCACCACCCCAACTCACACACACATTAAAACCCCTGCTCCGCTTTTTATTTTTTTACTCCGAGAGCTGCGCAAAAGGTTCGGGGGCGTGGCTCCAAATTTGACCTCGCGCTTCCCCACTCGCGGGAACCTTAGCTCATTTCCGCCCATCCTGTTTCCGCAGGCCACGTAGACACTTCCTTTCCCAGTGGAAAAAAAACCCATAATGCCTCCCTGCAGGAAAAAAAAAAAAAACAAAAACCTCTGGTCAGGGGAACTCTGGGTCGCGAAAATAGGCCACGTGAACACCCTGCCCTATAGACTTATGACCCAACGGCAGTCGCGCTTTTGGAGGGCGGGTTAAGAACCTAAGAGGGCGAGCGTCATTGGCCAGAGGCCGCACTAAAGGAGAAAGATGATTGGCTCGCTTCAAGCCTTAACCGTGAAGAAGCAGGTTGCTAGTACCCGCCTTTACTGCGGCGAAGTGTCATCGCTGACGTGTTAGGCCTCGTCCAATCATTTGGTTATAGAACATTCTAAAACTTAGACAAGACGACTGTGATTGGCTGGAGGCTATAAGCCAGCCTCCAGGGTGACGTGTCTGCCTATGGATATCAGTTGCCAGAGAAACCTGGCTTTACTATGGCGGTTGGAGGGACGGCAGTGATCACACGTCGGCTGCTGGATAGAACTGGATTCTCGTTTCAGGTTTCGGGGTGGGGGTGGGGTGAAAGGGTTGACGATTTCTTTTTATCGTCTTATATATTGACAGGATTAACTAATGGCTTCACAATTGGGAAGAGCTGAATTCAAATTTCTACTCGCCAACGCCCAGCTTGGGCTGGCTCCTGTTCTTTCAGTGTCTCGGTTTCCATGTTTGTAAAATGGTGTTAATAATAGTATCTACCTCAGAGACGTGTACCTCAGAGGCTTGTATTGTGTACTAGTGCGTATAAGACACTTAATACCAATCCTGGTTCCAAAAGCTATTCGCTGTTATTGTGGAATGAAAAACCCGCGTAACAGAATGAGAAAAAAACATGAATTATGTAAATTCGTTCATTATAGTGTTTTTCCTGCCCATCAAATTCTTTCCTATAAGAAATTCGGGCTATAAAAGAGACATATCAGTCTTTACCGATGAAATAATTTACTATTTGAGAATTAGCTCAAAATAGCGGGGTTTGGAATTTTCCATATTGAAAAGTTTAAAAGGCGGGGGGGGAGATGGAGAACGAGAGCGATCTGGAGATGAACCACATGCGATGAGTAGGCCTTGTTTGGATCCTGATTCGAACGTACCAACTATTAAAAAAAAAAAAGGCTGCTTAAGATGCATCCGGAAAATTTAAAGACGGATTTGATGTTTTTTTTAAGGCAATGATGTCGATTTTTTTAGACGTTATAATGGCATTAATGGTTATGTTTTCAAATTATCTTTATCTTGTAGAGATATATAGGAAAATATTTGCGGATTAAGTAACAGAATGTCTGGGAATGACTTCAAATACGTTGATGACTGGGATTTGCTTCAAAATAATCTCAGCGGTAGGGGGAAGTGGGGAGGGGTATAGATGAAACAAAACTGGCCCTAAGTTAATAATTGTTTGAGCTGAGTGATGGGGTATATGGGGTTCCTTATATTATTTCGTCTTCCTTGGTATATGTTTGACATTTTCCATAATAAAATGCAGAAAATCAGCCATTCGGTGCGCTTAAAAAAATCGGAGTGGGGGGGAGCAGTGGGTGGGGTTATAGATGAAACAAGATGGCCTTCAGTTGGTAATTGTTGAAGCTGGGTGATTGGTATAGGTTTATAATACTCTTCTTTCTGCATCTTTATTCATTTGAAATTACCTTTCATAAGTATAAAAAAGACAATTACTTTATCAAAAATAAAGATAAATGTACAATAAAGTAATTTTAAAAATATAACCACAAGAAAGGAAAAAGAAACATTTGTACATTATTTATCAGCCACGGTGTCCTTTGTGTGTGATAAAATGCCTTGGTTGGTGGAGGGGAAAAAAGGATCTAATATCTTTTTACTTTATGTCCTTTTCTGTCCCCTTCTTTGACCTTCCAGGCCATCATTAGAAAAGCTAAGTTTGCTGTATTGTAAGGATCAGAAGATCTGATCCTGATTGCAGAACCATCCCTGATTACAGAATCTGGGTAAGTGCCTCCCTTCTCCTGTCCTCAGTTCTCAAACAAGATAATTCCACATAACCTTCCTAACTGTCCAGGAATATTTTTAAGATTAATAAGCACCTCTCTGGGAAAGCACTCTGAATTCTAAGAAGGAAAGGATAGGTGCTTCCAGTATAGCAGGTGCCCAAACAACAGAGGACTGTATAATTTTATGTTCTTTGATAAAAGATAATATAATTGATACCCTAGAGTTAGTTCTATACATTTATATGTATATATAATTCTTTTTTAAAAAACTAAGTGGGATCTCATGTACAGCATAATTTAGTGGTTGAAAGCAAATACTGACTTCATTAATTTTAATTCTGTCTTTCCCACTTGCTATGTGATCCTGGGTAAGATACTTACCTACCTTTGTCCCTAAATTTCCTCGTGTGTATTAAATCTTTATTAAAGATGGTAATAGTTCCTACTTCATAGGATTTTTGAAGAGACAGTGCTTGGCATATATAAGTGTTTGCTTTAATAATAATTATGGTTCAGTTAGTCCTGGTACATCTGGTTTGCCCACACATACACTCTTAAACTTCTAAAAGCAGTGGATTCTTCTGTTTGGAAATGTAAAAAAATTAATGCTGTTGCTTTCTTTCCTGATTTTCCAGAAGCAGCAGTTACTACTAGAACTGAATTCTGAAATTACGACTTCTGGCTTGTCCTAACAATCTAGAAAGATATTGAGTATGTTGATCATATTTATTTACAAGGGAATTTCCAGGAGCTGTAATTTTAACTAGGAAATCACAACCATATTCAGTCTGCTAACAACTTTTGTGTCATTCCTCCTTTGTCTCAGACTCAAAAAATATGGTAAACATAAAGGAAGTGTTCCAAGATCCAGAAGAGAATGGATATAAATGTAACTGGCATGGTATATGTGTATTTAAAGGTTTATTCCATAGGAGATGTTCACACTTCATTTGTGACACACCCATACCAAAATGTTAGCATTTGGAGTCTGCCTTTCTAAATGGCCCATCACTTGAATGAGGGGATGAAGGAAGGTTTTTTCCAGTGGCTTGAGAGCTTCATTTTCCCATGGAGTCACTGTATTTTCCTTCTGACTTTTTTTCTCTTAAAGCTGGATTGCAGAGGAGGGTGCTGCACTGGTGGAAAAGATCCAGTAGATGTGTAGGCACAAAACCCCTTTACAGGAGGCCATTTGGAGAATGATTAAGGGCAAAAGGGAGGGAGGTGGGCTGTTAGGCCAGTAGGAGCTCAGAGAAGGCAAGGTCCAGGGTATCCAGAAATGGAGAAAGCCTCAAAGCGGAAAAGGACCTTGACCTGCGCCTCCAAGAATGGGCAGAACCTAGAAGGGGGGCAAGAATCCAGTCTGAATGGTATGCCTACAAAATGTATTATACACAGTGATAATTTACTGAAAAGTCCAGCTGTGTGTGAGACCTAAAGGTAAGACTAGATCAGAAAATCATTGAATTTAAATGTATTTTAATACAGATTTTTAGTCCTATAATTGATATGTGAATATATTGTCCTTATAATGAAAAGGTTTAAATATTACAAAGTAGGCCCAGGTTTCTATTTCTTCACCTCCAGTTCTCTTACTTTCTCCAGTTAACCATATTCTCAGTTCTGTTTCCTTCTAGATCTCTAAATTAAGTACCTGTTTAAAAACATACATGGATATATATATGTTTTGTGTTTTCTTTTACATAAATATGGTATTACACTATAGGTATTGTTTTTGCAACTTGCTATTTTTATTTAGCGAATTATCTTGAATGTCGTCATGTTCATTCTTAGAGTTCTGTTTGATTCCTTTCACAATGGCATTGTTTTAACTAGCATGATAATCCATATTATGGATAAACCACATTTTATCTTTCCAAATCACTAGTGATAGTCCTCCAGATTGACTTCAGTGTTTGCTACTTCAAATAATGCATCAAACATCCTTGGAAACGATTTACAAGTGTTATTCTGGGGCCGTATTTATGTCTATGATAATTAAACCAGTGTGATACTGGTGTGAGAACAGATACCACTGTGACAGAACAGGTGACCTAGAAATAGTGATAACCTTTAACAATTGAATGATCAGAAATCATTGGGAAGAGAGTACCTTAAAAGACCCATGTACATCTAGGAATTTAAATGTTCTATAATAGCATTTCTTTTTTTTTAAGATTTTATTTATTTATTTGATACAGAGAGAGAGATTACAAGTAGGTAGAGAGGCAGGCAGAGAGAGAGGAGGAAGCAGGCTCCCTGCGGAGCAGAGAGCCCGATGCGGGCCTTGATCCCAGGACCCTGAGATCATGACCTGAGCCGAAGGCAGGGGCTTTAACCCACTGAGCCACCCAGGCGCCCCTATAATAGCATTTCAAGTCAGTGGGGAAAGGATGACCTCTTTAATAAGTAATATTAGGAAAAGTTATGTATTTGGAAGAAACTATAGAAATACCAAGAAATCATTTTTAGAATATTGATTTAGGAGCATTTTCCCTAGATGTGACATAAATGCCAAGTTCACAAAGGAAAAGTTTGACATATTTTTCTGTGTGATTATATATACACACAAACACACAGAGACAGACCCAGAGAAGGAAAATGAGTTTGGAAAAAATGTTTCCAACATACTGAAGAATACTTAGGATTTAATTATTAGAAACCAATTAAGGAAGCAAACAATTAGCATAAAAAAGAACAAAAATATTCACATAAGAAAAACACATGGATATGTGAGAGATGTTTAATGATACACTACATACTAGATAAGCAAAAAAAATTTTTCCAAAAGACGTTTATCCTGTGTTGCTGAAGGTGTAGGTGAATGAACTTTAACAACTTTTGCTGTGAGTACAAATTAAAGTGGTTCTTCACAAATTGAATTTGCCTCTATCTCATCAAAGTTACAAGTACACCAATCCTTTGAACAGTTCCACTTCTGAGAACAGTCCTGAAATCCCTAATGCTCTAATACATCTATCTGTACACTTAGGACTATAACAGCATTTCTGTAATAATGAAGTATTGGGAACGGCCTAAAAGTTAATAACGGACTGGTTAAATTCTGGCACAAAAAGATTTATAGAGTAATGTGGATATTAAAAAGAATAAGCTAGGTATGTGTGGACAGAAAGATGCCCATGGCAGTGAGAAAAGGTGTGGGGTAGTATGTCTTACCTTTGCCAAATCAAATAAAATATAAAGTACAGTTTTAAAGGTTATGTTTTGTGTGACTATGCACATAAGATTTGAAAGCTTACACAGTCATTCTGGGATTGGGGAGGGGAGGTAAAGGGAGAATTCCCCCACTTTTATGTATTTTGGAATTTATACATATGTAAAGGAAAGATTACCCATAAATGGTGCCATAGTATTAACTACTTGTGGAAAATAATGCAGATTTTCAGTTTGTAACTTAGCAAATTCTGGATGGATTAAGAAAATATAAAACCTCCATTAAAATGACATCTTTTAACAGTGGAAAGGAAAACTAACATTTCATTATATAAAACTTTAAAATCTTAACATCAGACACTGTAAAAGAACACTAGGGGAAATATTTGCCCCAGAATGACAACTCTTGATATATAAAGAGCTTCTATAGATGTTAAAGTCACTAAGAACCAACTGGGCACAGGACAAAAGCCTATATAGCCAGTAGACATGCTTTTAAAATGTTAAAAGTGTCTCTAATAAAAACTGAACAACTAAACATTTTATCAGATATTGTAAATGAGCCTAGCCACTGCTGACCCAGAGTATAAGTGATAGTTTTACACATTACTTGTAAGGTTGGAAACTGGTACAGCTTGGGGAAGTAGTTTGGTGACGTGTTATCTCTTGACCCACTAAATCTGAATCTGAAGTATTAAATAATTGGAAACGAGGACAAAAATGTTGCAATAGTTACTGCGGGGTAAATTGAAGAGGAATCACTTTCTGTTGAGGGTGGTTAGATTGAGGTACATATATACATATGTGATATGTATAACAAGACCTGTGGCAAACAGATTAATGGTGTGGTTCTATAAGCAAAACTAACACAAGATATTTAAATATTAAACTCTGGAGTACTAACATCCATTTCATATGGTATTGGAGATAAGAGAGAAACATGGACTAGAAGTTGGGAGATTTGAGGAGGAAAGACGACTTCTGTGGTATTTAGGTGGAGACAATGGAGAGAGCATGATGAGAGCAAAGAATAGGTATACGAAGCCAGTGAACAACAATAAAGCCTGGAATTCAAACTGGCAAACTCTAAAAGTTTAAAATAGTCCCAAATTAAGTAATCTGTAGTGCACACTTTTTTTTTTAAAGATTTTATTTATTTATTTGACACAGAGAGAGATTACAAGTAGGCAGAGAGGCAGGCAGAGAGACAGGGAGAGGAGGAAGCAGGCTCCCTGCTGAGCAGAGAGCCCGATGCGGGCCTCGATCCCAGGACGCTGAGATCATGACCTGAGCCGAAAGCAGAGGCTTTAACCCACTGAGCCACCCAGGCGCCCTGTAGTGCACACTTTTTAAATGAATGTGCATAGCACATCTGTCATTGATCATGGAGCAGTGTTAAGCTGGGAAGGGAGGTACAAAGTGGAAAGCTATCCAGAAACTTGTATTACAAGTAGGAGCCAGACATCAAAAGGTTAGGTATTCACTTCTTTTCATGTCTGGTTTCTGACTTCCAGGTAGTAATAGTTGCTTGTTTGATCTGTAGGATACTCAGATGAAAATAAAGGAACTGAGACAAGTAATATAAAGGCTGTTTCCGGGGCTTTATTCACTTGTCACAAACCTTGACTCGTGGTGCAGGTATTTTTCTGTATATCAGATATTTCATTGAGACGTTATATGAGGGAAAGAAGAATTTGTAGAGAATGACAGAACTCACCCAGTTAATTAGAACCAGGTAGAATTCCTTTTTGTAGTTTTTCTATGAATGAATATATATAATCAATGCCAAGGATGTACAGTAGGTTCAGCTCTCATTTTCAAGTTCCTCCTCAGTAAGGAATTGCTGATGACTGTGAGACTTCCAAAATACTTCCCATCCCACCTGGCCTCACTTTTATTTTACAGTCTGGCTGGCACTGAGCCATCTTGCTTTCTTTAGTTGGTATTTTAACTATCCCCCTTGGTTTGTGGAAGTTCTGTACTATATTAACTCTGAGGTGGGTTTTCTGAATTTCACCTATATTACTTAACTAAATTCTCTGATACCCTCAGATACTGTGTCCCCTCTGTCCTGGGCACAATGAATGAATGTTTAGAAACATCCTTTTTGTAACCTCAGTAGCTTACAATGTAATGCCATGACACACTGGCCACAGGATGTGTCTGTTTATCCCTCAGGCAGGTTTCTGATTCCCACAGGGTCAGTATCCATATTCACAGATTCTGATGCTCTCTGAGGACCACCTTTGCTCTTTATTTTTTACTAAGATCTTTGTGTCCTGTTAGTGAGAGGATATCATTTGCTTAGTGAAAGCTCTGGTACTCAGGCCTCTTCCCAATAACTGGTTTCCCTGATTCAAGGCCAAGTTGTCTAGCATTTCTTGCCTCTTATTTCCCCTGCCAGGGCTTCCCTGACACCTGCTGACATCGTTTTAAGGGTAAGAGCTAGGGATTGGCCAAGGGGCTTTTTATGTGGGTGAAATTCATAGTTACCAGAGAAACCTGGTTTAAGGCTGATATACCATCATCCCTCATTTTTTCCCAGAGGTTACCCTGATTTTAACAGTCTGGTATTGATTCGTCTAGATACTTTTCCTATGCATTTATACATATCAGTTTAAAATAGGAATTTGATCACATTCACTGTACGTGAGAACTGTATAGGACTGATAGTTATTTCTTGACCTGTGCTAGCTCTTCAGGATCCTATTGTACATATTAAGCATTATGCCTATTTACCTAATGTAGAATCAAGCATCTTTCCATATTCATACATGGTTCTCTGCTTAATTCATTTGAATATTCTTCCATAGTGTGCATACAGAATCTATGTTCCCATTTCCCTATTGATGAATGTTTAGGTGTTTCCAGTTCTTCAGTATTAAAAACACCACTGCAGTGAACATCTTTGTACTCATAGTCACATATATTCCTGCAAGATACTGTGCTAGCTGTTTAGCCAAATCATATTTAAATGAAGTTCTTAAGAAGAACCTGTGAAGGGCACCTGGGTGGCTCAGTGGATTAAAGCCTCTGCCTTGGGCTCAGGTCATGATCCCAGGGTCCTGGGATCGAGGCCCGCATCGGGCTCTCTGCTCAGCAGGGAGCCTGCCTCCTCCTCTCTTTCTGCCTGCCTTTCTGCCTACTTGTGATCTCTCTCTGTCAAATAAAAAAATAAAAATCTTTAAAAAAAAACCTGTGAAGTCAAGGGATAGTTTTGCCTCATTAGATGAGTAAAAGAGGCTAAGAAAGCTTGCTAAGACAGCTTACATATCTTGCCCAAGTCCTCACAATTCATAAATAGCAGAGCCTAATTGAAGTAGAAGTATAACAGCGGAGCTCATATATTTTCTCTGATAATTGCAGTTCTAAACCACATGGTCAAAAGATTAGATTTTTTTCTGTGTTATTTCACAAAGTTCATCTTCATTGCAGGTAATCTGTTTTCCTTTCTAGGTTGTGTCTCCCACCTCATCCTTCCAGACCATCCCAGGAGATCTAGAAGGTTCCATCTGGGAAAACACTAGGAGTTCTTGGAAGGGAAAGAAGAGGATTATGTAAGTCAAAAAAATTGCTTCATCTGTCACACTGTAAGAACCATAGAACACTTTTTTTCATCATTATCTTACTAGTACTCTACTACATTTTATACTGTATATTGTGCCTTGGCCCTTAAAACTCTCAACAACTTTGCTTTCCAAAGTAACATTCTCCTAATTCTTCTATGGCTGCTCTGACCATTTTTGTTTTGCTTCTGGTCTCTCTGCTTATCCCTTAATTAATCATTCCTTTTAGGTTTTTCCAGAATTTCATATTTTGGTTCAGTTTTTCTTCCTCTTTGTGAATGATTTTGATGGATTTCATAGCTTCCAGTAGCAGCTGTTTGATGATTGCTCTCAGATCTCCATTTCTGGCTCTGACCCTCACCTGAGCTTTAAAGTTAAATGTCTAACTGTATACCTCACACTTAGCAGATCCACTACTGAACTACTTTCCTCTCTAATTGATTTCCTCCTCCTTTAGATGCAGTCTCATCTGGTGATAATACTAATGACTTAATCACCCATTCTCAAAACCTAGGAGTCATCATTGACTTCTCCCTCACTGATTTATCACCTCCTCCAATAAGCTAATACTGAAAGTGTTGTCATGTACCATTTCTTGTTTGCTCCAAAGTACTCTGTGCCTATAACTCTTATTGTACGAACCTCGTTTTTTAATTGCCACTTTAGATATTTGAATCACTAGTACCTAGCATAGTACCTGTCCCAGAGCAGATACGTATTAATGTATGATGACTCATTGAATGGATTAATTATTTCCTATTACTTTATTGCTGATTCTAAACTAACCATTAAAATCAGTGTTTTTGTTAACTTACTAATTACCCAGGCTTAAAATTACAGAGCCACCTTGGACTCTTCCTCCTTCATTTACCAAGTTGTATATCTGGTTTCTCTTGACTCTGTCATCACCCTAGTTCAGGCCTACCTGGACTCCTACAAAAGCATTTTGCCTCCAGTCAACTAATCTTTCTTATTTCTTTCATCTTGTCATTTGTCCTGTTCAGAATCTTTCATTTCAATTTTGCTGCCTTCTATAGTTTCTTTTCCATTTAATTCATTTTTTTCTAAAATTATATTCCTGTCTTTCGAGTGGCATCAAAAAACTAACTTATGGGCAAGACTGATGAGTAATCGGATGGGGTGAGAGTAGTGGGTTGATAGTGAAGATCAAAGAGAGGGTAGAGGTAGTAAGTCACTTACAAATGATCCTGAACTAGGATTTGAAATCCAAATTCCGAGAGAATAACCTATGTTTTACTTTGGTGGGCCTTTATGAAGTAGTTAGTGTGTATTAAAGGTCACAACAGAAAACAACCAAGTAAAATCATTTATATATTACAGTGGTTGGAATAAAAACAGGGTTGAATGAGTTCCAGAAAGCAGGGTTCTCAAGCTCGTGGACAACAATCTGCAGAAGAAGACAGCTTCAAAAAACCAACTAGAAGCAATATGCAGAGAAGTAAGATGAGAGGGGCCTCCTCAGGAAAGAAGACTGCTGGTCCACAGCAGAAGAATCTGGAACCGGCTCTCCCAGGCAGATGGGGGGGTCGCTCTGCAGAGAACCCCCCTTCGGGATCCGTGAGGAAGACAAGAAAGAACAAGCAGAAGACTCCTGGAAACGGAGATGGTGGCAGTACCAGCGAAGCACCCCAGCCACCTCGGAAGAAAAGGGCCCGGGCTGATCCCACTGTTGAAAGTGAGGAGGCATTTAAGAATAGAATGGAAGTCAAAGTGAAGATACCTGAAGAATTAAAACCATGGCTTGTTGAGGACTGGGACTTAGTTACCAGGCAGAAGCAGCTCTTTCAACTCCCTGCTAAGAAAAATGTAGATGCTATTCTGGAAGAGTACGCAAATTGCAAGAAGTCGCAGGGAAATGTTGATAATAAGGAATATGCGGTTAATGAAGTTGTGGCAGGAATAAAAGAATATTTCAATGTGATGTTGGGCACTCAGCTGCTCTACAAATTTGAGAGGCCCCAGTATGCAGAAATTCTCTTGGCTCACCCTGATGCGCCAATGTCCCAGGTTTATGGAGCCCCACACCTACTGAGATTATTTGTAAGAATTGGAGCAATGTTGGCATATACGCCCCTTGATGAGAAGAGCCTTGCATTATTGTTGGGCTATTTGCATGATTTCCTAAAGTATCTGGCAAAGAATGCTGCATCTCTGTTTACTGCCAGTGATTACAAAGTGGCTTCAGCTGAGTACCACCGCAAAGCCCTGTGAGGGTCTACTGACCACTCACTGTTAACGTCTGGTATCTGTAAACACTCTTTTTGTTCTTAGTCTTTTTCTTGTATAATTGATGTTCTTTAAAATTGTTAATGTATAACAGGGCTTATGTTTCAGTTTGTTTTCTGTTTTGTTCTAAACAGAAAATGAAAGGAGTAAAGCTCCTTTTCTCATTTCAAAGTTGCTACCAGTGTATGCAGTAATTAGACAAAGAAGAAACATTCAGTAGAACATTTTATTGCCTAGTTGACAACATTGCTTGAATGCTGGTGGTTCTATCCCTTTGACACTACACAAGTTTCTAATATGTGTTAATGCTACGTGACAAAATGCCCTGATTCCTAGTGCCAAAGGTTCAACTTAATGTATATACCTGAAAACCCATGCATTTGTGCTCTTTTTTTTTATGGTGCTTGAAGTAAAACAGCCCATCCTCTGCAAGTCCATCTATGTTGTTCCTTAGGCATTCTATCTTTGCTCAAATTGTTGAAGGATGGTGATTTGTTTCATGGTTTTTGTATTTGAGTCTAATGCACGTTCTAACATGATAGAGGCAATGCATTATTGTGTAGCCACGGTTTTCTGGAGAAGTTGATATTTTAGGAATTGTATTTCAGATCTTAAATAAAATTTGTTTCTAAATTTCAAAGCAAGTATTTTGCAGCGTGCCTTTAATATTACCAAGGCTGACAAGTCAGCAGACTCAGGAAAGATCTAGATGGTATCAAAGGACAGTTCTGACTCCCAGTGAAAGAATTCCTTTTTCTGTTGGGTGTGGCAGCCGGGAGTATGCTGTCATGCCAGTTCCCTTCCCTTGCCCTCTCATTGTGGCTTCTCACTGTGATTGCTTTCTAGTGCTGCTTATGAGAGCCAGTTTTGTTCCCGATGCTCCTTGCCCCTCCAAGTTGGGCTGGTATAACAGAATATTTAGTGGGTACTATAACAGTCCTTACATTTGTGCAGAGTTTTCCTCTTTCCCACAAAAGGAAGCATGGGCAGCCACCTTCAGAAATACTTGTAGAAATACCACTATCAGAAATACTTATAGATTTTGGACCAAGGATGGCAGATTTCCCTAGTTCCAACATTGAGGTCCTGTCTGTTTTCATAATCCTTTAGACGTAACTGGGAATCTAGAGTAGGGGGTTTGTGGAGGAGGGTTGATGTTGGATGCCTATGATTATAAATTCATTTTATATGGAAATATCCCAAACCAAGTTTTGTTCCATGACTGTTTTTAACTTCTTTAGCAAAAAACAAACAAAAAATCATATTCCATGGTTACTGTAGAAATTTTGGAAAATACAGTAAGAACAAATCTGGAAATAAGAGTCCTGTGTAATTCTACTGGATCAGTCAGGGTCCCAGCAGAAAATAAACAGTACTCAAAATAGATGATTCGAGAAGTTTAATGGAGAATTTTTTCCCAAGTTGTCAGCAGAGGAGTCACGGCATGTATTAGTTTGCTAAGGCTGCCACATCAAAGTGCCACAAACTAGGTGGGTTAAACAACAAATTTATTTTCTCTTAGTTCTGGAGTCTAGAAGTCTAAAATCAGGGTGTTGTCAGGGTTGGCTGCTTCTGAGGCCTCTCCTTGGCTTGTAAATGGCTGCCTTCCTATGACTTCACATGGTCTTTACCTCTGCACCTGTCTGTGTCCTACTGAGTCCATTTTAATTTAATTACCTCTGTAAAGATTCCATTTTCAAACACAGTCCCATTGTGAGGTACTGGGGGGTTAGGGTTTCTCTGTATGAATTTGGAGGTGACACAATTCAGTCCACTATATGGTCTTAACCTCTAGGCAAAGAAGAGTAGAGTAGGAGGGGAGGGAGTGGAAGGGGAGAGTGTGGAGGAGGGGTAGGAGAGGAACAGAGGGAGGGGATGAGGGAGGAGGGAGTGGTTACTGGTTGGTAGACAGCTGTATGGAAAGGGCCACCTGACTGCAGCTGTGATCTTCAGGACTCAGCTCACAGACACCTCAGAGAATCCAGGATGGGGGTATTAAAAATACCTGGATTCATTGTGGGTATTACCCTTTAACCAAACTGGAAACCAAAGGGCATGGAAAACCTTTGATGTAATCTACATTGGTAAGGTTGGGGGACACAGCGGGGAGGAAAAATGGATCAGCGGGGACAACTAAGAAATTCGTAGCACACGCACACCTGAAATAACCATAGTTCATACTTTGCCATATAGTCTTAGAATTACTATGCCCTCTGAGGGACCTAGGGCCTGGCCAGTTAGAAGAGTTCTTAAGGACTCACACATTCAGAGGACAGTTGTGTAATAGTTCATAACACTCAGAATACACTGTATAAGAGTTTGTTTCCTTTGTTATTTGAAACTTTGAATAGGAGGCCTAGCAAATAGGCAGAGCTTAGCTCACACGCTTGAACATGTTAGAAATATCATGTTTTAAAATTGCCTTTAGGGGTACCTGGGTGGCTTAGTTGGTTAAGCGTCCAACTCTTGGTTTTGGCCCAAGTCATGATCTTTTGGGTTGTAGGATGGAGTCCTACCTCTGTGCTCTGCACTTAGCAGGGAGTCTGCTCGAAGACTATCACCTTCTGCCCCCCCCTGCATGTGCATGCGTGTGCACTCCCACACTCTCTCCCAAGTAAATAAATCTTTAAAAAGACAATAAATAGGGGCACCTGGGTGGCTCAGTGGGTTAAGCCTCTGCCTTCGGCCCAGGTCATGATCTCAGGGTCCTGGCATCGAGCTCTGCATCGGGCTCCCTGCTCGGCAGGGAGCCTGCTTCATCCTATCTGCCTGCCTCTCTGCCTACTTGTGATCTCTCTCTCTCTCTGTCAAAATAAATAAATAAAAATCTTTAAAAAAGATAATAAAATTGCCTTTAATGAAGAACATAAATTTAAGATCCTCAATTCAACTACAGCAGGTTGGTAGGATGTCCACTTCTGTTGTTATTAGGGATTCCCTATCTCCATTAGTCGTACAAACATGCTCTGTTCTGATCTAGCATGAGATTCCCACTGTCCTCAGATATCTGATCATACTGGTTAGGGATCAGATGTTCATTCACTGAATTGGCACAATTTCTTCAGATCCATGGCCTGCTGCTTCTACCCAGCCCTCTGGATTAGGGGAATCTTTGGTAAGACTAGGTGCCCAGCTTTCCTGAGCCCAGCATAGTCTTCTTGGATTCTGATTTGGAAAAATACTCATGTTTCCACTACTGAAGGGCCCACAAACCCTGACCTCTCTTCTCTTGTTGCCTTCAAATGCCCTCCATTCCCATCCAGAGACATCTGGCTTAAAAGCCACTGGCTTCAAGTAGCTTCTACTTCCAGCTTTGCCACAAATCTCCCTCTACTGGATCTCTGTAGGAAATGGGGGAGAGAAAAATTTAAGAACACAATACACATGTTAATATCCCAATGACTGATAATTTGGTAATTTCCAGTTAAGTTCATATGTGGTTTCTTTTTACTTTAACTGATTTCTTCTTGTTAATTGCTTTATTTTTTTAAGGACAACACCTTAGGAATACTTAGGAGAGGCCTAAAGTACTTTATTAGGACCTAAACCAGGCCATCCCATTGGTAAAAAAAAAAGAGGGCAATTATAATAAATGTATGCAAACTATTACCAGAATCTGTTGATTTAACAAGTGTCTCTATTTTGAAACGACACAGGTGATGTAGTTTCATCTAGCCATCTTAATGACTAAATGGCTTCCCTTCTAAAACTGAAGGGTGGGGGCACCTGGGTGGCTCAGTGGGTTAAGCCTCCGCCTTTGGCTCAGGTCGTGATCTCAGGGCCCTGGGATCGAGCTCCACATCGGGCTCCCTGCTCATCGGGGAGCCTGCCTCCCCCTCTCCCTCTGCCTGCCTCTCTGCCTACTTGTGATCTCTCTCTGTCATATAAAGAAATAAAATCTTAAAAAAAAATAAAAATAAAAAAAAATAAAACTGAAGGGTGGATCTGAGAGTTTATTTACCTCATGACATTCAGCACCTAGCTACAGTAGTGGTTCCATAATAAATAGTTATTAAAATTGTTATTTATTGTTTTGTCAATATCATTATCAACATAAATAAGCCCATTTTCCATCCAGGAGAATGTATGTAGATTGGTACAGCAGCATGTTGTGAAATGACTCTCATGACACCCATAAAACACCTAGAAAGCAAAGAAGGTAGCCATTAAATAGAAGGCTTGTTTTGCCTAAGACAAATTTCTGGCACAGAATAAAAGTTCAAAAATGGTAATTCTCTCTCCTTTCTCCCTTCCCAAAAGGAAAGGGTAAAGACTATATTCCTAAGACCTGTGGTTCTCAACCTGAGGTCTCCAGACTTTTAAGGGACTTTAGGGACACCATTAGGAATTGAAGAGCTCATGGGGCACCTGGGTGTCTCAGTTGTTTAAGTGTCTGCCTTAAGCTCAGGTCATGATCCCATGGTCCTGAGCCCCCACATGGGGCTCCCTGCTCAGTGGGGAGGCTGTTTTTCCCTCTGCCTGCCACTTGCTCTGCTTGAGCTCAAACTCAAACCTGTGCTGTCTCTTCCCCCTCTCTGTCAAATAAATAAATAAAAATCTTAAAGATTCTCTCTCCTCCTCTGCCCTCCCCCCTATTCTCTCTCAAAAAGGAATTGAAGAGCTCTTTTCTTGACTTTCTTTCTTTCTTAATTCATTAATTCATTATGAAGGTAACACTTGGCTGAGCTTTATCTAGAATTGAATGAGGTAATATATTTAAATGTGCATCATGAACTATGAATGATAATGGTTAACAGTTTATATATAGAAATTCCAGTTATCAGAAATCGTGCCTATGTTTTTTTGAAAAAAAATTCAAAATAGAGAAGTGTTTAAGGAAGAGGACAGAAGTTGGAGATAGTCTATATTTTGTTTAAAAATATAAACTATTTAGAAAAAATCTTAGGATAAGCACTAAAAGATAAAAATAGGATATGTTTATCAAAAAAATAAAAATAGAATATGTAAATTCCAAATTTCCAAAGAACACTCTTGGTCCAACAGAAGGCAGGAAAAGAGAGGAAGGGGGAAATGCGAAGAAAAAAAATGATAAACAGAAAACACAAAATAAGAAGGCAAAAATACATCTACATCAGTAATAATAAATGTAGATAGGCTAAACTCATTGTAAAAGAATATCTCAGATTGGATTTTTTTCAAGGCACAGAATCTCGTTTTATGCTTTTTCTCAAAGATGCTCTTAAAATTATCCAGAAAAGTTCAAAATAAAAAGATGGAAGTATATATATTGGGTAAATACTAAGCAAAAGAAAGCTGGTGTAGCAAAATTAATGCAAAAACACAGTAGCATGGCACATCACAAACATCATACCAAGCAGAGGTAGTCAATCTACTGAGCAAGAGCAACTGTGAGATATAACCAAAATGCAACTTTACTTCTAATACTTTGAGTTTTGCCCAGGCCCCATGGCTTTGCTGCTTAATCCGAAGAGCCCTACAGTCCTGAATTTTTTTGAAGATTTTATTTATTTGACAGATAGGAGAGCACAAGTAGGCAGAGTGGCTGGCAGAGGGAGAGAGAGAAGCAGGCTCCCCACTGAGCAGGGAGCCCGATGGGCTCGATCCCAGGCCCCTAGGATCATGACCTGAGCCAAAGGCAGCTGCTTAACCAACTGAGCCACCCAGGCACCTCCCTACAGTCACTTTAAATAATAAATCTAGCTTTGTTTCAGTGACTAAAACCCCCAGTCCCTAATTTAAAAAAGGAACCCTCTGAACTCAATTTAGAAATAAACCTCTCTTCCCTCAGCTAGCACTAAAGTCAAATGGACCTCCCACCTTTGGGGTAAGGGATGTGTTGGGTTTCTTTTCTTTCCCCATCCTCCCCAGCTTGCTAATTCTGACTTCAGGCCTGTCTATGGCTGAAGGGAGGGAGTAAACAGAAAGCTCTTTATGGTTGTGTGGTAAGTTGGCTTCATGCTTTCTGGGTCTAGCTGACATCTAAAGCAGACTTTCATCTGAAGCTCCCCCACTGCAACGCTTATGTCAAAAGCTAAACATTCTATTGCTGTCTCCTCTTCAGCTCTGGGTTTTCCAGCTGTCCTTTCCATATAGTTTCTCTGATAGAATCCTTAGCACCCCCAAACAGTTCTCTTCAGCAGGCCCCTCAATACCCAATGTTGTTCTCCTGGATGACCCACTTTTGGTACATGAGAAACACCCATATATCTTTTGCCCCCAACAAATTGGGAGTATAGACATCCTAATACAGTTACCTCTCCTTTGCTCCCACCATCACCACAGTCACATTCTCTAGCCTGTAAGATTTCTCATGCTGGATTCGGATCCCATTTCACTGTGCCTCCAAACTCCAGGAGAGACACATCAAGCTTCTTGGGGTCTAGCTGAAGCCTTGGGGTGAAGGAGAAAGCACCCCAACTCTTCCCCCTTGGATGCCCACTCCAAAGAAATCCTCACAAAAATTCCTTGTCTGTATCTCCTTTCTCTTGACCCTGTTAGTCCTCCTTATAAGTTTTAGGGCTGCTTGGATATTTTCTTTGAAAACCTGGCTTTAAAATTTCATATCTGTTAAAGCTTGGTGCAAAAGAGAAGACTTTCAATTTAACATCCCTCATGCATATTTACACCAACCAATCTCCCAGTCCTGGAAGGTTACCATCTGAAGTTTAAAAAAGATTAAATGGTAGGAGTATGGGTTTTGGAGTATAATGAACCTAGGTCAGAATACAGCTCCATGACTTACTAGATTTAGGGCCTTGGAACACTCCCCGAGTTGTTTCTTCTTCATGTAAGGAAATACTGCTATCTGCCTTACAGGCTTCTTATGTTGTTTTTTTTTTAAGATTTTATTTATTTGGAGCAGGGGAGGGACCACGAACAGGGGTGGGGCGGGGGGAGGCAAAGGGAGAGAAAGAAGCAGACTCCACACTGAGCAGGGAGTCCGACATGTCACTCGATCCCAGGACCCTGAGATCATGACCTGTGCAGAAGGCAGATGCTCAACCAACTGAGCCACCCAGGTGCCCTTCTTTTTTTTTTTTTTAAAGATTTTATTTATTCATTTGACAAAGAGAGAGATTACAAGTAGGCAGAGAGGCAGGCAGGAGAGAGGAGGAAGCAGGCTCCCTGCCGAGCAGAGAGCCCGATGCGGGCCTCGATCCCAGGACCCTGGGATCATGACCTGAGGCGAAGGCAGCGGCTTTAACCCACTGAGCCACCCAGGCGCCCCCAGGTGCCCTTCTTAAGGCTCAAACCAAAACACCAAACACTGCATTTGGCCCTTAGTGGGCAATCAAGCAAATGTTAGGTTCCTTCCCATCTTGCCTTTTCCCTTTCTTGAAAAACATACCCTTGACACTCTCTACCACAAAGAACATTTGTAAATGTAACAAGGGGAGATACAGGTATGCTCTTCAGTGCCATTTCTGCATTCCAGAATAAGTTGTCTAATGGATACAGTACAGGAAAAGGGACGATATGATCATACTGTTCTTATTTTGGGAGTTACCCATCTAATGGAGTTGAAGGTAGGCGACACAATCATGCCATTTAACTGGTTCATGTGTTTTCCTGAACCTGAATTTTAACTTCTAGGTTAAAAATCAGTAAAGCAGGGCGCCTGGGTGGCTCAGTGGGTTAAAGCCGCTGCTTTCGGCTCAGGTCATGATCTCAGCGTCCTGGGATCGAGGCCCACATCGGGCTC
>LNAC01001021.1:127763-142770 GCA_002007465.1 Ailurus styani | reverse complement strand
CTCCCCCACCCCCACCACAATTCGACTGCTTGTCTCTCTTCAGTCTTTGCCAGAAACATGAAAAGTGTATCATTGCCCTGGAATTTATGCTTGCCTTTCTCAGATTATCAGGGAGGATCAACCCGTTGGGGTTAATCGACCACGTCTCCTTTTTTTCTCTCCTGCTCCCTACACTGTCCACCTCCCCTCCCCCAAGACCCAAAGATGTGCCACGTCCCTTGCAGTCCTGCCCAGGCACTTAAATGGGATCGAGGAAATGAAGGCTCCGTGTCTCTCAGAGTGAGAGATTTATACTAGTTTTTTTTTTAATTGTCAGTTCTGTTCTATATGATTATTATCATAACTGAGAGTAATATCCATCTACATCCAATTTGTCATTAGAAAATAGAAAAGGGGGCGTCTCGGTGGCTCAGTTAGTTAAGCGACTGCCTTCGGCTCAGGTCACGATCCTGGAGTCCCATGATCCAGTCCCGCATCAGGCTCCCTGCTCAACAGAGAGGTTGCTTCTCCCGCTAACCCTCCCCCCTCTCGTGCGCTCTTTCTCATTCTGTCTCTCTTAAATAAATAAAACCTTTAAAAAAAAAGCTACTTTAAAAAATAAAATAAGGGCGCCTGGGTGGCTCAGTGGGTTAAAGCCTCTGTCTTCGGCTCAGGTCATGATCTCAGGGTCCTGGGATCGAAGCCCGCATCGGGCTCCCAGCTTCCTCCTCTCTCTCTGCCTGCCTCTCAGCCTACTTGCGATCTCTCTCTCTCGCTGTCAAATAAATAAATAAATAAAATCTTAAAAAAAAATAAAAAATAAAATAAAATAAAATAAAAAAGAAAGAAAATAGGAAAGGCCTATCTGTTGAAATTCTGGAAGTAGGCCATAGATTCAAGTGTTGGGGGTGGGTAAACAAATAACCCAGCCACCTGTTTTCCCTGCTCAGTAATAACACAAATATAGGTCCTTTAGGCAGCCACTTATTTGGAAATTTGAAATGTACAGAGCAGCTGGAGGCTCCGCTTGTGGGGGAGGGGTGGTGTTCCATGAAGTCAGCCTCTGAGGTCCTATAATCTCATAATACCAAGGACACCTTGGAATTTCAGATTTTAAAAGCTGGTCAAAATGTTCTGGTCTTCAAAATTTTTATTAAGTCAACCTCCACAGTTGGCCTATTTCCCACTTCCCTACCACATTCACATCCCTATTAACCCTTTACAAATGCAACCAAAAATTTTCTACTACTTCTCCCCAGGGATAGATCTAGGTTGTGGGCCCTGAAACGTACAATTTGGGGGACCCTCTTTAAGAAAAGAATCATTAGGGGTGCCTGGGTCACTCAGTCGTTAATCGTCTGCCTTTGGCTCAGATCATGATGGAAGGGTCCTGGGATCAAGCCCTGAATGGGGCTCCCTGCTCAGCAGGAAACCTGCTTCTCCCTCTCCCACTCCCGCTGCTTGTGTTCCCTCTCTCACTGTATCCCTCTCTGTCAAATAAATAAATAAAATCTTTAAAAAAAGAAAAGAAGTCTTTAAAAAGTATGCATGATGCAGACAATTAGGTACCAAAGTTAATATTTACTTATAATGAGAAAAGAAATGACAAACTTTGGACAGCTGACACATGTGAAACATTCCAACTTCCATGGAAATGTTGACACAAAATGAAGAAACTTTTTAGAATTTCTAAAGTTAAGAGTTTTATTCAAGCCCAACTTAGGATGGCTGCCTGGGAAACATGCTCTTTGCAGGAAAGGAAGTTTTCAGGAGAATGAATAGTTTTTACACAGGGTTATATACTTTTTACAACTTAGAAAAACTGAAAAGACTATAGCATATTGTCAGGAATCATGTTTTATTGTAAAGGAATGCAGAGAGTAGGAGCAATGATCAATATCTCAAGGACCATCTCAAGATGGTTTTCGTTTAGGCTACTCATTCACAAAGCAGGTGTACAATGCATGCATAGTGGGACATAAATCAGGCTTTTGGTTTGAACAAAGTTTATATACAGTCATGTTGACTTAGAAATCTAAAATGATTTAGAAGATTTTAAAGATTTTATTTATTTATTTGACAGAACACACAACAAGAGAGAGAACACAAGCAGGGGAGTGGCAGAGGGAGAAGCAGGCTTCCTGCTGAGCAGGGAGCCCGATGTGGGGCTCAATTCCAGGACCCTGGGATCAGGAACTGAGCTGAAGGCAGACGCTTAAGGACTGAGCCACCCAGGCGCCCTTAGGCCGATTATTCTTTAAAAAAACAGCATCCACAGAAAAAGCTCTGAAAATTGAATAGAAGTTACCATTCTGAAAGAGGTATTTACATTCATAAGGAAAATCTCCATTTGTAAGGGTGTCTCCCGCTGTATACCACGGTGGGGGGGGAAGGAGGACTAATTCTCTAAATATTCTTGGGGTACTTGGCTGCCTAAATTGGAGGAGCATGACACTTAATCTAGGGATCATGAGTTCGAGCCCCATGTAGGGTGTAGAGATAACTAAAAAGAAACAAACAAAAACAACTCTAGAAACTCTTATCAAAGGGAAAGGCAAAGTCCTAAATCTGCGTAACAACCTTATCCTAGTTTACTCTGCTTTGCCTGGTAACCTCCCTTAACTGACTCCCCCACTCCTAATATCTCCCTTTGTCTTTAGCTGGAGTTGGTATTTAAGATGGTGACTTGGGCCATTTTGGGGAGTTACTGATTTCCTGGGCTTCTCCCATGTATACAGGAGATATACATGTTATTAAACTTATTTGATTTTCTCCTGTTAATCATTTATTACAGGAGCTGGGGGTGGTTCTCAGCCAAGAATCCAGAAGGGTAGAGGGAAAATTATTTTTCTTCTCCTACCCCCTTCAAGGCCATCCAGCTGAACTGAGAATTAGATTTACATGAGACAGATTAACAGGGGGAAAATAAAAGCCTTATTATGTGCACACAGAGGCCAAGTAATGAAATTGAGACCTAAAGAAGTGACCAAAGAAGCTACTTTCTATACTTTTTAAACAAGAAGGCTAAACAAATCTGTGAGGAATTAATAGGACGAAGAAAACTTAACTTAGGGAGCTTCAATTAGTAAGGAATTAATTCTACACAGAATTTGGGCTGGGGTAGTAAATTAGTAAAAAGTAACAAGCTTTGTTTCTACAGCCTTCTCAGCCCTGAATTCCCTATCTCTGGTGATAAGGATGTTTCTTTACCTCTTGGAACAGGGAGAGGGCTTTAACATGGGAAACTTATTCCTGATATCAGGAGGAGGGGGGAGGGTCTGATCGGCCTTGCACAGGCTGTTTCTTAAGTAACTTTTATTTGAAATAATCATATGCCAGGGCTGCCTGGCTGGGGGGAGGGTCTGATCGGCCTTGCACAGGCTGTTTCTTAAGTAACTTTTATTTGAAATAATCATATGCCAGGGCTGCCTGGCTGGCTCAGTCAGTAGAGCATGTAACTCTTAATCTTGAAGTCTTTTTTTTTAAAGATTTTTTAAAAAGATTTTTATTTATTTATTTGACAGAGAGAGAGAGAGAGAGAGAGATCACAAGTAGGCAGAGAGACAGGCAGAGAGAGAGGAGGAAGCGATGCGATGCGGGGCTTGATCCCAAGACCCTGAAATCATGACCTGAGCCGAAGGCAAAGGCTTTGACCCACTGAGCCACCCAGGCGCCCCTTTTTTAAGATTTTTAAAAAAGATTTTATTTATTTATTTGAGAGAGGGAGAGAGAGAGAGAGCAGGAGCAGGGGCAGGGGCAGAGGCAGAGGGAGAGGGAGAAGCAGACTCCCGGATGAGCAGGGAGCCCATGCGGGGCTCCATGTGGAGCTCAATCCCAGGGCCCCAAGATAATGACCTGAGCCCAAGGCAGACACTCAACTGACTGAGCCACCTAGGCCCCCCTTGATCTTGAGGTCTTGAGTTCGAGCCCCATGTTGGGAGTAGAGTTCCCTTCTTTTAAAAAAGGAAATAGATAAATCAATCAATCAATCATATGCCCGAATGGCACATTTTGGGGCAGCCTGCCTTTGCCCCCTACAATGGTATCTTAGTCAGTGTCAGTATTTAATGCCAAATCACGAAGAAATTAATATGAACCTGTGTAGATATGATTGGGCAAAGCCACAAACATGATCGGTATGGAAAGACAGGAATCCATTTTTGATAAATCATATTGTACATACAGGACAGCAATAGAAGTCAAGACAAAAAATATCTTGGGGTCAGCTAATGAAGTAGAAAATAGGGTCAAATGCTGGCAAATGGCTGGTGTTAAACAATCATGCCTTTAATTTGAGCTATAAGATTTGTCCATGGTTCACTAAGCATATGAAGTGCATTAAGAACACAGCATTAGGCTTATTAGCCTTAGGTTCACAACGCTAGTTTGAATCCTAGAGTTTCTACTCACCACCTTGTGAAGCCTTACTAGTAATTACTTAATTATACCTAGAAAGGACTGAGAAACACATGGATAAATTATCCAATTAAACCTAAACTAAATGTAATTCCAATTCATTTCCTTTTAGCTTGGTACAAGACATGCCCACATTCATCTCACCACCAAAAATGTGACAAGAAGTAGGAGTGGAAGAAGACAACAGTCTTAAATGGCAGTCAATATTCTTGCTTCAAGAAACAACAAAAATATATGAGACAGTATTGGTTTTCTATGCCATGTAACAAAATACCAAACTTAGCTGTTTAAAGTAACACCTGGGTGCCTGAGTGACTCAGTTGATTAAGCAACTACTTAGGCTCAGGTCATGATCCTAGAGTCCCAGAATCGAGTTCCCCATCAGGCTCCCTGCTCAGCAGGAAGTCTGCTTCTCCCTCTGACCCTCCCCCTTCTCATGCACTCTCTCTCATTCTCTCCCTCAAATAAAAAAAAAGTAAAGTAATACCTATTTAACTTGGCTCGCAGTTTGGTAAGTCAGAAGTCCAGATGTGTTATGACTGGGTTTTCTGCTCAGGATCTCTTAAGGCTGAAATCAAGGTGTCAACCAGGCTCCATTCTCATATGGAGCTTAGAGCCCTTTTGCAAGCTTACATGACTGGCAGAATTCAGTTCTTGTGGTTGTAGGATTGAGATCATACTTTGCTCTTAGCCAGTAGCTGGAGCCATTCTCAGCTGAGATGTCACATTCCTTGCCATAAGGGCCCTCTATCTTCAAAGCCAAAAGTGGAAAAGCCCCCTCATGTTGAATCCCTTTCATGCTTCAATCTCTCTGATGTGAGGATGGCTCATCTCTTTAAGGGCTCATCTGATTAGATCAGGCCCACTTAGTGACTGCCCTTTGATTAATTCAGTGATTTGAGACTCTGATAGCATCTGAAAAATCTCTTTTGCCATATAACACAATCACAAGTGTGATGCCTCATATTCACAGGTTCCATCTAAAATCAAGAGGAGGGAATTAGGGAATTATATAAGTGTGAAGGTCACTGAGGGGACCATCTTAGAATTTTGCTAACTATAACCCTTCCCAGAGGCCTTATATGGTGCCCATATGAATCCAGGGGCCATGAAATATAGGCTTCATTAGTTCCAAGGTGAATTACCTCTACCCATTCTGAGTTTTTCACTTCACTCATACAATTGTATTCGGCAAACGGGAACCTTAAATGTCACAACAATACACAATCATGAATTAGTTACTGCTTATAGTTCTTTTTTTTTTTTAAAGATTTTATTTATTTATTTCACAGCGGGAGAGAGATCACAAGGAGGCAGAGAGGCAGGCAGAGAGAGAGGGGGAAGCAGGCTCCCCGCTGAGCAGGGAGCCCGATGCTGGCCTCGATCCCAGGACCCTGAGATCATGACCTGAGCCGAAAGCAGAGGCTTTTAACCCACTGAGCCACCCAGGCGCCCACTGCTTATAGTTCTAACAGAAGTTATAAACTAAATTGACCAACACCGATTCTGCATTTAGCTAGACTGGGGATGATAGAGCCTTGTATCTTGGGCATGCAGTGAAAAGCAGTCATGATTTCGGGTATATCCACCACAGTATATTAGGTTGAGACTAGATAGGCTGGGGGAGACAAAAAGGCCAATCACAAAGAAATGGTAATTGTTCTCTAGAGACCTTTGGGAACCTCATTACTTTGCCTGCTATGTGCCCCACAAGACGATGGTTGCTTTGAATAGGCTAGTGGGCTATTCCACATATGTCCTCTCAGCAGTCTGTGAGGTAGGGATTATTAGTAAGTCTCCAAATAAGAAATTGGAGAGAACAATGTCCGGTGTAGATTGGAGTTATGAGAGAAAAAATTTAAAGAAGCAGTAAATGACCAAATCAATCTTCATGTTGCCATTCTCAAGTGCTCTGGATGGTAACCCCACAATTCACTGAATAATCTTAGATTCTGTATCTCCCCCTCAAATAAATAAATAAATCTTAAAAACAATAGCTTACAGCCTGGGCATTAGGCCTTGGTAAAGTGACCTCACTGAGTAGCAGATGTGTTACCTTATAGATGAGTCCAAAATCCTTTCCCAGAGCTGACAGGATTAGGAGTTTAAAAAGCAGAATACCCCCAGTTCTGTGCTCCGGCTGACTTGGAAAGCATTTCATGTTACAGGAGTTGCCAAGACCACTGAGCTTTGGCCTTACCATAAGGACATACAAGGCACAGAATGGGTTGCTGCATTCAATCACATGCACTATCACCTCTTTCATATCCTTTGCATTGTATATTTGCTACTTTAGTAGTAATCGACCTCATACCACTTTGAACCAAATCCAAATTGTCATTCTTGCACATCTCTGAATTTAGACTAGATTAAAAATTTATTTTAAAAAAGATTTTGGGCGCCTGGGTGGCTCAGTGGGTTAAAGCCTCTGCTTTCGGCTCAGGTCATGATCTCAGGGTCCTGGGATCGAGGCCTGCATCGGGCTCCCTGCTGGGCGGGGAGTCTGCTTCTCCCTCTCCCTCTGCCCCTGCTCCTGTCATCTCTTTAAATAAATAAATAAATAAATAAAATCTTTTAAAAAAAGAAATATAAATTTGTAGATGCTATATGGATACAATTTTATTAATCTGCTTTTGACCCCATTTACAGATGCGAAAATAGAAACAGAGGAAGATTAAATATACACCTAAATTCATCTAGCAAACCAGAAAAGAGATTGGCTCTGGAACCATGTCTGGAATCCCAACTATTCTTACTAGATTCCTTGACTAGTCTATATCATTCAGGAGGACAGACATCTTACCTTCCACAGTTTTTCGAACTACGTTACAGGGGTCTTCCCCTGGTGAAAGCTGCTGATGGAAAAGTGGGCTCCAGGCCCGTTTACATGCATCCAGGGTGGACAGTACAGGCCTTTTCAGGCAGCAGGAGCTGAAGGGATCCAAAGGCAGGCAGGGCAGAGCTGCAGGCAGGGGGGAGGGAAGTCAGCCCCTGGCAGCTGCTGCCATGGCAACAGTCTCCAGGGCCCTGGCCTGTCTCTGGGGGATCTGAGGAAGCCAAGGATGAGTTCCTGGTTTAGGGATTCCCGTTCTCTGGTGAGAGAAACAGAGCCCCCTCCATCTGAGCCTCTCTAGAGCACAGATTCCATGGAGATCTGCTTTCATTTCACAGGGCCTGTCTGCCTGGAGTCCAGGAGGAATGCCCTCTCTAGCTCAGAGGTTCCCCCTGCCGCTGCCGCCTCTGCATTCTTTCCTAATGACACCCATGGCAGCATTTTGGGCTCAAGACTAGCTGCTGTGGATTGCAGCAGGCCCTGTCCAGCCTGTAGCTCTCAGGCTTTCCCCCACTTTCGCCCCAGGAGAAATAACCAAGTGGGAAATGTGGTGACAAGAGCCTTCTCTTTTCTGCTTCTGGCCTCATCCTGGCTGGGGCAAGAACCACACACACACACACACACACACACACACACACACACACACACAGTGACAACACACTCATACTTTCTCTCTCCCTCCCCCCTCCTTATGCCCAGAGAAACAAGGAAGGGGCTCTGAGGAAAGGTGGGGTAGCAGCTCAGGCTTCTGGGGAACACTCAGGGACTGGGAAGGCAGGTCCAACCTGGGCCAGAGGGAGGCAGTACCAGGCTGTGGCCTGGCCAGGACTCAGGCTGTCACTTACTTGCTGGAAGGCTCTGGAGGCTCAGGAGGCTTCTATCCCTCTTCAGGCCTCTGTTCCTGTCTTCCTTCTTCTCCCTAAAAGGTGAAGCAAGGGACTGTGGTAGAACAAAGAATGAGGTCCCTTCCAGCTCCAGGCTGCCTGCCATGGTGAGGAGGGCTTCTCTTAGGAACACCATTTGGTCTGAGGGGGACCTCTCCAGACTGTGGTTGCTGCTGCTGCTGCTGCTGCTGCTGCTGCTGCTGCTTTTCCCAGGATCCAGACAAGGCCAGAGCACAGAACTTGTCCTATGCTGGCCTTCCCTGCTGGGCTCCCACTCACACACACTCACAGCCTTACTCTTGGCCTCAGGGACTCTCTGAAGGGTCTAGGACAACTCTAGCTGAGGTCTGGATGACGGAGGTTGGAACAGAGCAGACAGATTCACAATCCTGGTTAACTGGCTCAAAAATCTTATATTTAAGGAGTGTTTTTCTGTCTTCTGTCCTGTATATGCTGATTAATAAGACATGAATGTCCCTGAGGAGTTCATTGACTCATGGGAGAGATAGATGTCTAAACATAATTTTTTTTAAAGATTTTATTTGCTTGTTAGAGAGAGACAGAACAAGCAGGGAGAGCAGCAGGCAGAGGGAGAAACAGGCTCCCCTCTGAGCAAGGAGCCCAATGTGGGACTCAATCATAGGAACCTGAGATCACGTCCTAAGCCTAAGGCAGATGCTTAACCGACTGAGCCACCCAGGCATCCCTAAACGTAGTTTTAACACGTGATAATAATAACATCCGAGTCACCTGGTGATTTATGAGCACCACCAGGAAAAGGACACCTAATTCAGCTTGCTCTGGTGACTGTCAGGGAAGTCCTCTGGGAGGAAATGATATTTTAGTTGAGTTTCAATGATTGAATAGGATTTTGTTTAACAGAGGAGGGGAGGCCAGTCTAAACAGAAGTGGCAGGAAAAAAGCTCAAGGGAATGGCACTGAGGCTTGGCCTCAAGGGTCTGACTGGACCAGACCAGTCAAAGTCTGACAAGAATTCAGATGACAAATGTCCATTACAGAGGCCAGTTTGGCAGTGTACCCTAAATGTACCATATAACCCCACAGTCCCCCTTCTAGGCACTAATTCCTGAGAAATACTTATACATATGCACAGGGAGGCATGCAAAAAAGACGCCATTGCAGCATGTTTACAATAGTAAGGCATTGGAAACCATCTCGGTGTCTATCATTAAGGAATATACTGCAGTATGTTCTTTCACACTATGCCATGTATGCAGCCATTATATATAACCTAAATCTATAGGTCTAATGTGGGATCTTTTTGAGCACAGCAAGCAATTAACTCAATTCTGACACTGAGGGAGTGTCCGATCCTACAGGTTAAGGGCTCAGTCCCACAAGACTGCACCCCACCCCTTTCAGATGCCAACCTTCAGTCCAGGTTGTCACTTGTGCTTCTCACCTACTAGATCAGAGGTTCCCATGACTCCATCCGGGGATTTAATTAACTTGCTAGCTTGGTTCACATTTACTTATGTTTTCTAGTTTATTACAAAGGATGTTACAAAGGATACAGATGAATAACCAGATGAAGAGGTACAAGGGGTGAGGTCCAATAGGGTCCCAAATGCAGGAGCTTCTGTCCTCATAGAACTGGGGTGGGTCACCCTCCTAGGATGTAGATGAATTCACCAACCTGGAAGCTCATCAAATCTTGTTGTTCAGGTGCCTGGATTGCTCAGGCAGTTAAGCGCCAGCTCAGGTCATGATCCCAGGGTCCTGGGATGGAGTCTCACATCGGGCTCCTTGCTCAGCGGGGAGCCTGCTTCTCCCCCTGCCTGCCACTCCCCCTGCTTTGGCTCACGCGGCACGCTCTCCCTCTCTCGGACAAAAAATAAAATCTTTAGAAAGAATCTTGCCCTTCAAAAGCTTTCATATACCTTAGTCTGCAGCCTTCCCCATCTTCCCCTTCCTAGAAGTTGGTGCGAGGGGCTGGAAAGTTCAATTTGGTCTTTCTGGTAACTAGTGCCATCTTGAGGCTATCCAAGGGCCCAACCCTAGATCGCCTCATTAGCATAAACTCAAAAGGGGCTCTTCAGGACTGACAAAAGATGTTCCTACCACTCAAGAAATTCTAAGGATTTGGGGAGCTTTATGCTAGGAACTGGTGACAAAAACCAAATATATTTCTTGTTATATATCACGACAGGTACCAACATGGATAGATGGATAGATTTCCAAGACACACAGTTGAGTAAAACAAAAAACAAAACATTTGTCAATGAAATGTAAGGTATAATGCCATTTATATGTCATTTAGATTCTGTGAATATGTGTGTATGTATGTGCACGTGTGTGCAAGTATGTGTGCATGTGATTTGTGTCTTCTAATGTGAATTACTTCTCGGCGTACTTTGCTCATTTTCTATTGCGTGAGTAGAGATATTTTTCAAAGATACCTCTAAATCTGTAATATATTTTAAATATTTCACCCCTGGGGCGCTTGGGTTGCTCAGATGTTAAGTGTCTGCCTTAGGCTCAGGTCATGATACCAGTGTTCCGGGATTTAGCCCCCTGTCAGGCTCCCAGCTCAGCGGGGAGTCTGCTTCTCCCTCTCCCTCTGCCTCTCCCTCTGCCTCTCCCCCTGCTTGTGCTCTCTCTCTGTCTGTGTCTCTGTATCTCTCTCAAATGAATAAATAAAATCTTTTAAAAAAATAAAATACAAAATAAATATTTCATCCCAATTTCTCTTGTGCAATTTAATATTCTTTGAGATTTTTTTAAAAAAGATCTTGAAAGACAAATTCCTTTTTTTTTTTTTTAAAGATTTTATTTATTTGAGAGAGAGAAAGAGAGCGCGCATACACAGGAGTGGAGGGGAGGGGCAGAGGGAGAGTGAAAGGGAGAAACCGACTTCCCGCTGAGCAGAGAGCCCAATGCAGAGGTTCAATCCCAGGACGTGGAGATCATGACCTGAGCAGAAGGCAGAAGTTCAACTGACTGAGCCACCCTGGTGCCCCCAGGCACAAATTCCTTTTTTTAAAAAAAAAAAGATTTTATTTATTCATTTGACAGAGAGAGAGCACAAGTAAGCAGAGCCGCAGGCAGAGGGAGAGGGAGAAGCAGACTCCCCAGTGAGCAAGGAGCCTGATGAGGACTAGATTGGAGAATCCCAGGATCATAACCCAAGCCGAAGGCAGACGCTTAACTGACAAAGCCACCCAGGTGCCCTGAAAGACGTAATCCCTTATTAATTTTTCTGGTTGCAAAAGCATGTTTGTAGGGGTGCCTGCTGGCTTGGTTGGAAGAGCATGGAACTCTTGATCTTGGAGTCGTGAGTTCCAGCCCCACATTGGGTGTAGAGATTACTAAAAAACAAACACCTTAACTTTTTTTTTTTTTTTTAAGTATGCTTGGGGCACCTGAGTGGCTCAGTCCGTTAAGTGTCTGACTTCAGCTCCGGTCATCATCTCAGCGTCCTGGAATCAAGCCCCGCATGGGGGGAGGGATTCCCTGCTCAGAGAGGGATCTGACTTACCCTCTCCCTGTGCCTCTCTCCCCTCCACCCCCCACTGCTCATGCGCTCTCTCTCTCTCTCTCTCTCTCTCTCTCTTTCTCTCTCTCTCTCAAATAAATAAATAAAATATTTTTTAAAAAATAAAAAAATGGGCGCCCGGGTGGCTCATTCATTAAGCGTCTGCCTTAGGCTCGGGTCATGATCCCGGGGTGCTGGAATGGAGGCCCGAGTCAGGGTCCCTGCTTTTCCCTCTCCTACTTCCCCTGCTTCTGCTCCCTCTCTTTCTGTGTCTCTCTCTGTCAAATAAATAAATAAAATATTCTAAAAAAATTTAAAAGCATTCTTGTGGCAAGAAATTCAAACTCAGTAAGAGTGGGACATGAGAGTGGGATGTGTTCCCAACTTTTCTGTTATCCAAAGATGAATACCATTTGACTCAGCAATAAGAAAGAAGGTGTGAAATTTTAGAAGTAAGGCCTAATGATTAAGAGTTCTGACTTAGGAGTCAGACAAATTTGAGTTTAAATCCAGATTCCTCCACTTACTGGTTGTGTGATCCTGTGTAAGAAACCCAGATTTTTTGAGCTTCAGTTTCCTTATATATACTAAGGTAATAACGCCTTCCTCAATGATTGTAACAAATATAAAGTACCTGGCCCAAAGTAGTTTCTTGATTATTTTGAATTTCTTTCCCCACCTCCAAACAAAGGTGGTGTTCTTTCCTCAATCTTATGCTCTTTGGGGGACCCGACCATTCATGTGGCCTTCAGACATAGGCCTCTGAGATCAAAGAGAACAATTTATCTTCACTATAGACATCATCATCAAGGGGTGTGGTTGATGGAATACCCATATAGATGAATGTCAAGGCGCATGTGCAAAGAAAAATAAAGGAATAAATAAAATATATGCTATAAGATATAACTACAAGTATATAAATAGCACATAAAAGTATCTGAATAATATATTTTATTAACATAAAAGGAATATACACACAATGAAAGCACATACAGGTCAATATTAACCTAGAGAAACTATAGGTAATTTATATTTTGTTTCATACTTTCCTACATACGCAGATTTCTCTGGAAGAAACATATAACTTCTACAATCAGAAAAAATTCAAAATAGTATAAAACCTTTCAGTTTAAACATATACACACATGCACACACATAATTATCTTGACTTGAGACAGGGAAAAACCATCTAAGTATACGTTGCTTCTTGTGCAACCTCATCCCCCAAGATGAGGTTGATACTGGGTCAGTCCAGTGTGAGTCAGAGTTGAAGTACTCCCCTCCCCAATATCAAGTCTTCTCCCACCCCCCAGTAGTTTCTCTCCTTCCTCTTTCCTTTGTTAGCTGTGTTCAACTTGTAGTTCTGACTCAGGACACCAGATGGCGTGCTGACTTCTAGTTTCTAAATACTATTTAAAACCAGTATTGTCTTGGTAAAGAGGTTTACAGAAAAAGTTCATTTTTTAAAAAATAGGGTATGAATCAGTACATTCAGTATAGTCCCACTTTTGTTTTAAAAATACATATTCGGGCGCCTGGGTGGCTCAGTGGGTTAAAGCCTCTGCTTTCAGCTCAGGTCATGATCTCAGGGTCCTGGGATCGAGGCCCGCATCGGGCTCTCTGCTCAGCAGGGAGCCTGCTTCCCCTTCTCTCTCTGCCTGCCTCTCTGCCTCCTTGTGATCTCTCTCCCTCTGTGAAATAAATAAATAAAATCTATAAAAAAAAATTAAAAAAAAAAATAAAAATACATATTCATAGAAAAGTGTAGAAGGACATACCATTGGATTCTCCATTAATTTAATTCAATAAGTATTCAAAGGGTCCTTACTACATGTCAGGTACCACCAGCCACAGTTCATATTTCCATACCAATCTCTTTTCCGAACTCTAGACACTTACATCTAACTGCCTACTGAACAGTTCAACCTGGAAAAAATAGTAATGTAAAAACTCACACAAATGCACAAGCCAACAAGGACACAATACTTGGTAAGTCTAACTCAATTATTCCCTAAGACCCGAAAAACTACAATCTAAATTGGAGACAGTATGGGACACCTGGCTGGCTCAGTTGGTGGAGCATGTGACTCTTGACCTCAGGATTGTGAGTTTGAGCCCCAAGTTGGGTATAGAGCTTACTTTTAATTAATTAATTAAATAAGTAAACTGGAGTGTGTAGAGTGGGGGAAAATGCAGAATTTGATTTAGACAAATCTGAATTAGCACACAGGATCTGTCTCTTCTTTATCTCTATACTTTTTATTCCTTATTCATAAAAATAATTCAGTTTGGGTTAGTGTTTCTGAATGGGAGAGGAAGGAATCTCTGGGTATTTTACAGATAGCCTGAACCTGATCTCTCAGGTATGCTACCTCATACTGAGGGTCTCCCACTCTCAAGTACTGTATCATAAAAACCAGATCGTTCTGATTAAAAGAGGTCTTACTCTAGGGTGTAGGACCCTAAATGCTTTTCGCTCTGGGGTTGACCAGGCAAGCTGCTTCTTGGATATGTGATTGAGATACCAGCCTTCTCCCTGGGCAGGGGATGATTAAGAGACCAGAGAGACAGGCCCTGGATTCTGCTGACCCTCTACTATCAATGCCCCTGGCCCTCAAGTCACGGGCAGGGTCTGCAAAGCATAGGGATGCTCAAACAGGATGTGAAACCCCTTTTCTCCTAAGTTGTTGGACTACAGGCCTTTGCAAGTTCCCTCTACCTGGACTCTCCTCTGACTCTGGGCCTGGGCTGACACAGACCCCAGAGGCACTGCATGCACAGAGCAATGTTCAGGGCGGAGTCACCAACACAGGTTGGGGAGCATCTGAGGCCATCTGGGGAGTCTGTGCAAGGTGGGTCGAAGAGGGACGGGTGAGGTCTTGTCTGAGGTCTAACCCCATTTGTGGAAAAGCTAATTGAGCAAACTCAAAAGAAGAGTCAACTCCTTCTGCTTCAGCCCCAAGTTGCCTGGTCAGACCCAGGTCAGACATCTGCCCACTCAAAGACCATCCCAACCAATGTTTCCAGTTAGGAATCTTTGGGACTTTATCTCCTCCCCTGCAAAAAGTTCCCCGAAAGAGAAGGGGAAAAGGAGGGAAAGGCAAAGTGCTCTGGCCTGCAGTGGGGACCCCCCTCCAGGTCAGGGTGTCCAGGATAATTTGGCCACCAGCCTCAGAGGGTCTACTGCCTGCTGCAGGCGGGAGCAGAGAAACCGTCAGACCCACTCTGGAGAGAAGTGTGACTTGGGTGAGCTTTTCCACATCCTACCTGAGCACCGCCCCTCTGAGCACCATGGGGGTGGATTCATCCTGTCTTGTCAAACTGGCACAGTGAGCCTCTGGAAACTTATCTCACTCCAACTGGAATCCAGCCTGACCAGGATCCATCAGGCTGCCATGA
>LNAC01001021.1:97246-124135 GCA_002007465.1 Ailurus styani | reverse complement strand
CCTGGGCGCTACCCGCCGCCCCCACGCCAGCCCCCTCTGCTTCCCCTCCCCCACGCTCCATCTCAAGATTCTTCCTCCGCGCCCCACCACCCCGCAGTGCTCGTCATTTCTTTTCCGGCGGCAAGTGGAAGCGAAGGATTACTTAGAAACTCTTAAGTGTCTGTGTCCCCTAGGGGCCCCCACTCATCTCCCCACCTCACCCCAAGACCACCATTTTCTGCACCGAAATGTGGGCGCAGGGGGGCGGGGCTGGGTCTAGGTAAAGGCCTGGTACTCTCTGCCATCCCGATCCCAGACGTTAATGGGCAGCACCGACACGCATACCGATTTAAGAAGACCGGGGGGACTTACTTCCTTCTGCTCTTCCCCTCGACCGAAGGGCAGGAGGCAGACGGTGTCTGGATAGGCAAAAAGGACCAGGAGAGAGGGACTTGGGCAGACATAGGCTCCTGGTCACGTGAGGGCCGCGCGTCACCGCCGAGCTCAGATCTCCAGTTACCACTTTGACCGCGGGCGGCCCTGCTGCAGCCTGACAGTATTTCCTAACGCGTAACACCTCGGGCAGCGTCACTCACCCTCTTTGTTTATATTTGCCTTTTCTTGGTTACCAGAGATGGTCAGCATCCAGTGTTGGGAGTTATTGCCTCTTCTTCTCTGCTGCTTGTATCACCTCTCTCCCTTATTCTCTCGTTGTCAGCCATCAAGGCCCATTATTTTCTCTAGTCCAGATCCTGCACTGAAATTTGACTATTTTTCCTTAATGAATCAATGCCATATGTCACCTTTCCCAACTTTAATCCACATCCCTAACTCCATCGTGGCCGTTTAGGCTCTATCAGCATGGTTTACATCTCTTGTCACTTTTATGGAGGAAAAGATTTCAATTTTCCATGACTGAAAGATTTTTTTGGACCCCCAAACCTGTGTTACAAATAGAGGCTCCAGTCTAAATTAGTAATCATTCACTCTAAAAAGAGTTGTTTGTGAAGTATGTAAATTAAGAACATGAATGCTTTGATTTTCATAAATCAAAATACACATTTGTCCATCTAACTGCAAATAGTCTAAAAATGTATTTATTATCTGTAATGGGAACATTTTTGGTGGAGAGTGTGGCATTATTATATGTGTACGTATATGTATGTATATATATACACACGATTTTATAAAATTTTTAAGTAAACACACCACACATGGGGCTTGAACTCATGACCCCAAGATCAAGAGTCACATGCTCCACTGACTGAGCCAGCCAGGCTCCCCTATGTATATATATACTGGTGTGTGTGTGTGTGTGTGTGTGTGTGTGTGTGTGTGTGTGTGTGTGTGTAAAGTGATTTTACTGCGACCCTGAATCCTTAACCAGCCACCTCTCGGTGTTGCAGGTTGAGAGAGTGTATATTAATTCATTAAATCAGCAAACATCTGGTTCCTAGTACTGCTCTACCCAAAAGATTGAGCACAGAAGATATTCATATCCAACTATGAAATAATTCTGTTGACCACACACTGAGTAGCAGGATTAAAATCATATTAACATACTCAGTTGTCATTACAATATGTATATTTGGATCTAATGGTGTTTTATGATCTTCAACTTCATGCCTGCATTTTATCTACACAGATCAGCCTGGATGCTACTGTCTCATGCAGGTGCCCTTTCTTCCAGAGAGCAAACTATACCTCTCCTCTCTGTATTTTATACTTTCAGGGTTGGTGGCTGTCAAATCTGTGAGGATCCTGGGATCATTTTGTTTTTCAAACCAAGGCTATCTAGTAAGTTTCCAAACAAATTCATATGGAAATTTTCCTATTTTTAGAGCTTTCTGTCACTTTTCTCCAACATCTAATTTACTTTGTGTTGAGATAGAAAGACAAATATTAGTTCACTTTTATATCTTTTCCATACCTGTTTTACTTTCCAATTTTTCAGTGATGTGTATCTTTTAAAATCCAAGTTTCACAATGCCTTCTTTATTCTTTTCACCAAAGTTTGGCTTCATCATTTGTATGTTTTTTTTTCCAAGAGGACCCCCATTTTATTCATTTCTTCACTTCTACCCTTTTTCCCCCTTACATCCTGTGATGTGAAATTTCATACAGTTTTAATCATTCAGAGTAGTTTTTTCTTTTATTGAGCTGATACCTGCCGCCCAGTAGTTTACATACATTGGTGTTGGTTCTGCCCACTGGAGTGATACGAAATAAAAATAAAGTAACAAAAGTGCCTTTTACCCTTGATAGCCTGACACTGCTAGAGTTAATGCTCTAGTTTTTTCCCCTTCCCAGCTGTGAGGCACACTGGGCAATCTACTTGAAATTTCTGTGACTCAACTTCCTCATCTGCAAAACTGGAGACATAATAGTACCTACCTCATGGGATTGGGAAAATGAGTAAATAAGTCTGTATATGTAAAGGACTTGGAGAGGTATGTAGCACATAGAAAGTACTCTGTAAGCATTAACTATAATAATAGAAATAGTAATAATAATAGTATGACCTAATGCTAATACTCCTATGGATTATTGTTTATTTTTATTTTTTAAAATTGTTTAATTATTGTTTTTAAATTAAATTTATTGAGCACTTATGCCTGGTATCGTGTTAAGCATTTTCAGTATGCTATCTCATTTAAAAACAATTACATTCTCACCAACACTTTTTTATTTAGGCTTAACCCCCCATTTATTTCAGTTCTTTCTGACATGATATACTTTTTCTTTCTTTTTTTTTAAAGATTTTATTTATTTATTTGACACAGAGAGAGAGAGATTACAAGTAGGCAGAGAGGCAGGCAGAGAGAGGGAGAGGAGGAAGCAGGCTCCCTGCTGAGCAGAGAGCCCGATGCGGGCGTCCATCCCAGGACGCTGAGATCATGACCTGAGCCGAAAGCAGAGGCTTTAACCCACTGAGCCACCCAGGCGCCTTATGATATACTTTTTCAAAGTCTCTCACCATCCTACATGCTCCTGCATTTGTAAATGCCTCTGAAAATACTGCATGTTCTGCCTAGTGTAGGATGGAGTGATCTTACTACACCTTCGTTCTAGAATAGCCACTATACATCTGTAGATGCATAGTAGATTTTGTGGGTGCCATATCACACAGTTAAATCCACTTTAATTGCAATCACCTGACACCCCCAAATCTGTTTCACACATCCCTGTTAATACCTTTATATAAATCATTTTAATTTTTTTAAATTTTAATTCCAGTATAGTTAACATACAGAGTTAAATTACTTTCAGGTGTACAATATAGTGATACAACAATTCTACGTATTATTACTCAGTGCTCATCAAGATAAATGTACTCTTAATCTCCTTCACTTATTTCACCCATTCCCCCAAACCCCTCCCCTCTGGTAATCATTTGTTTGTTCTCTATAGTTAAGAGTGTGTTTTCTGGTATATCTTTTTTTTCCCTTTGTTCATTTGTTTCTTAAATTCTACATATGAATGAAATCATATGGTATTTGTCTTTCTCTGACTGGCTTATTTCACTTAGCATAATACTCTCTAGCTCCATCCATGTTGCAAATGGCAAGATTTCATTCTTTTTTATGGCTGAGTAATATTCCATTGTGTATATATACCACAACTTCTTTATCCATTCATCTATTTATGGACACTTAGGCTGCTTCCATAGTTTGGCTATTGTAAATAGTGCTGCAAAAAACATAAGGGGGTGGGACATCTGGGTGGCTCAGTCAGTTAAATGTCTGCCTTCAGCTCAGGTCATGATCCTAGAGTCCTGGGATCGAGTCCCACATCAGGGGCCTTGCTCAGCAGGGAGCCTACTTCTCCCTCTGCTTGCCTCTCCCCCTGCTTGTGCTCTCTCTCTCTTTCTGACAAATAAATAAATAAAATATTTAAAAAAATAAGAGTGCATATATATATAAATATTTTAATTTTAACCCAAGTATAGAAATTTCTGTTTTTCTGGGCTCAATTTTTTCTTGTTAGGTTTGCTCCCTTATTCTTTGAATCCAAATTCTATTGTTCAGTACATTAGCTACAAAATATTAATTTAAATCATGCCATTAGTACTCAAGAGGATGATAAATTCAGCAAGCTCAGGAAAGATCCAGGGGAAATCTCAGCAAAGAGCTCTAACTACAGATGAAAGAGTTACTTTCCCTTGTGGGGTTTGGTAGCCAGGAGTGTGCCCTGCCAGGCCAGTTACCCTCCTTTCCTCTCTCAGTGTGACCTTGTAGGATGGGATTACTTTCTAGTGCACTGATAGTAGAGAACACGGTTGCCTCTGAAAGCTTCCAAACTAGTATAAATTAACCCTTGTTGAGAACTTGGTAAACATGGGGGTCAGACAAGGGAGGTATAAAGAACCAGAACCAGGAATGGAAGGAAGAATGAAGACAATGTCTTTGTGTTGGCTATAAGTCTCTGCCTTACAGTAACTGATTCGGGGTTCCCTTGAGAGAAAGGACACTCAAGAGGAAATAAGGTGAAGGTGGTTCTGCCGTGGTGACAACCATCTGTTACAAAGGAATGTGGTCTGCTACTTGTGTGTGGTTGGGTTGGGTGCTATGAAATAACCCTTCTTATGGATTTGATTCAATACTGCTGACAAAGGGTGCTTCGAGTACATGTTGCTTGGCTCACAATTGCTAGGGAGGGTTTAAGTCTAAGAAACACCATTTTAAAGGTGAGATAACAAAGACTCTGGGATGGTACAACTAATCCGATGGAAACACAGATGATAGTAGCCATGATGGGATTGAAATCCTGGCAGTATGATGTAAGAGATGAAACCTTTAACCACCTCGTAAAACTGCTCCTGGGCAGTGGGCTCCAGGCCCGTTTACATGCATCCAGGGTGGACAGTACAGGCCTTTTCAGGCAGCAGGAGCTGAAGGGATCCAAAGGCAGGCAGGGCAGAGCTGCAGGCAGGGGGGAGGGCAGTCAGCCCCTGGCAGCTGCTGCCATGGCAACAGTCTCCAGGGCCCTGGCCTGTCTCTGGGGGATCTGAGGAAGCCAAGGATGAGTTCCTGGTTTAGGGATTCCCGTTCTCTGGTGAGGCTGCACCTCTGTGAGAGAAACAGAGCCCCCTCCATCTGAGCCTCTCTAGAGCACAGATTCCATGGAGATCTGCTTTCATTTCACAGGGCCTGTCTGCCTGGAGTCCAGGAGGAATGCCCTCTCTAGCTCAGAGGTTCCCCCTGCCGCTGCCGCCTCTGCATTCTTTCCTAATGACACCCATGGCAGCATTTTGGGCTCAAGACTAGCTGCTGTGGATTGCAGCAGGCCCTGTCCAGCCTGTAGCTCTCAGGCTTTCCCCCACTTTCGCCCCAGGAGAAATAACCAAGTGGGAAATGTGGTGACAAGAGCCTTCTCTTTTCTGCTTCTGGCCTCATCCTGGCTGGGGCAAGAACCACACACACACACACACACAGCGACAACACACTCATACTTTCTCTCTCCCTCCCCCCTCCTTATGCCCAGAGAAACAAGGAAGGGGCTCTGAGGAAAGGTGGGGTAGCAGCTCAGGCTTCTGGGGAACACTCAGGGACTGGGAAGGCAGGTCCAACCTGGGCCAGAGGGAGGCAGTACCAGGCTGTGGCCTGGCCAGGACTCAGGCTGTCACTTACTTGCTGGAAGGCTCTGGAGGCTCAGGAGGCTTCTATCCCTCTTCAGGCCTCTGTTCCTGTCTTCCTTCTTCTCCCTAAAAGGTGAAGCAAGGGACTGTGGTAGAACAAAGAATGAGGTCCCTTCCAGCTCCAGGCTGCCTGCCATGGTGAGGAGGGCTTCTCTTAGGAACACCATTTGGTCTGAGGGGGACCTCTCCAGACTGTGGTTGCTGCTGCTGCTGCTGCTGCTGCTGCTTTTCCCAGGATCCAGACAAGGCCAGAGCACAGAACTTGTCCTATGCTGGCCTTCCCTGCTGGGCTCCAACTCACACACACTCACAGCCTTACTCTTGGCCTCAGGGACTCTCTGAAGGGTCTAGGACAACTCTAGCTGAGGTCTGGATGACAGAGGTTGGGGCAGAGGCAGGGTAAGCTACATAATTTGCGAGGCCCTTTGTAAAATGATAATGTAGGGCCCCTTGTTCAAAGAGCAAGGGAAGGGCGCCTGGGTGGCTCAGTGGGTTAAAGCCGCTGCCTTCGGCTCAGGTCATGATCCCAGGGTCCTGGGATCGAGGCCCACATCGGGCTCTCTGCTCAGCAGGGAGCCTGCTTCCTCCTCTCTCCTCTCTCTGCCTGCCTCTTTGCCTACTTGTAATCTCTCTCTCTGTGTCAAAATGAATAAATAAAAAAAAAATCTTAAAAATAAAAAAAAAACAAAGAGCAAGGGAAAAAATACTTTTAAAGGGACTAAAATATAAAGCTTTTCTTTCTTCTGTAGTCTCTTTTCACTTTTTATTTTTTTAAGTAAACTTCATTTTTTAGAACAGTTTTAGATTCACAGAGAAATTAAGACTATATAGAGAATTCCAATATATTCCACATCCAGGAGCACCTTACATTAATATGGTGCATTTGCTATAACTAATGAACCAATATTGACATATTGTCATCAGTTGAAGTTTATACTTTATTAAAATTTCCTTTTCTTTTTTACATAATGCCCCCTTTCTACTCCTGGGCCCCATCCAGAATGCCACATTACTTTTAGTTGTCATATCTCCTTACTCTCCCCTTCGCTATGACAGTTTCTCATTCTCTGATTTCGATGGTATTTACAATATCTTTTTTTTTTAAAGATTTTATTTATTTATTTCACAGAGGGAGAGAGATCACAAGGAGGCAGAGAGGCAGGCAGAGAGAGAGAGGGGGAAACAGGCTCCCCGCTGAGCAGGGAGCCCGATGCAGGCCTCGATCCCAGGACCCTGAGATCATGACCTGGGCCAAAAGCAGAGGCTTTAACCCACTGAGTCACCCAGGCGCCCGGTATTTACAATATCTTATGGGATTTGGCTGGTGTTTTTCTCTTGATTAGACTGGGATTATGGGTTTGGGGGAGGAACATCACAGAGATAAAGTATCTATTCATCACATCATACCAAGTTTACATGCTATCAATAGGATTTATGACCATGGATGTCGACCTTGACATAGTGCTTTTTATAATGTAAAATTTTATATTTTTAGCATGAATTCTATAGTTCATCGTTGTATTCTTTGATGCCAGTTTTAAATGCAAACAGGAGAGTATTCGACTCATATGCAGAATCACCAAAATTGCACAATTCATCTTTTGTAGCTTGTACATGCATTTGTACTTACTTCTTACCAGAATAATGGAGATGCTGCACAGAAATAACTTTTTATTTCCTTTCTTGATATGTGTACATATGCACATTCTACAAAAGGACTGAAAGGCAAAGAACTGTGAGGTGCTCTCTCTTTCTTCTTTCTTTTAAAGTTTCTTTTTAATTTAAGTAATCTCTACATCCAACGTGGGGCTTGAACTCATGACCCCAAGATCAAGAGTCACAGGCTCTTCTGACTGAGCCAACCAGGTCCCCCTCCCTTTCCTTCTTTGTCATCAGCATGACCGGTTGGCAAATACAGGGAAATTACACATGCACAAAAGGATGTGATTGGGTTTCTTGGTCATTTGTGTTTCTTAGAATGCATTCTGTGTTGGAAGTAAGTTCTGAAAGGAACCAAAAGTGTGGCCTCTCCTGGCAGTTAGCAGTCATAGAAGTAACATGCTTGCCATTTACTTGCTCCAATACATCATGTAGTGTCTTTGTATGGTTTTGGTAACTGGATAATAGTGGCCTCATAGAATGAGTGGGGAAGTATTCTATTTTTTGGAAAAGTCTGTGAAGCGGTGGCCATCATTCGTCTTTATATATTTGGTAGAATTCACCAGTGAAGCCATCTGGAACTAGATTTTTCCATCTCAGTAGTTTTTTGTTTACTAATTCATTCTCTTATTATAGATGTGTTCATATTTGCTATTCCATCTGGAGTCAGTTTTGATAGTTTGTGTCTTTCTAGGAATTTGTCCATTTCATCTAAATTATCAAATGTATTGGCACGTTATTCATAGTATTCCTTCCTAGTCCTTTTATTTCTGTAAAGTTAGTAATTATGTCCTCTCTTTCATTTCTGACTCTAGTAATTTGAGTTTTCTTTCTTTTTCTCTTCCTGGGTCATCAATCTATCTTTTTAAAAGATCTTATTTATTTAATTGACACACAGAGAGAGAAAGCACAGCAGGGAGAGCAGCAGAGGGAGAGGAAGAAACAGGCTCCCTGCTGAGCAACCCCATGCAGATCCCAGGACCCTGGGATCATGGCCTGAGCTGAAGGCAGATGCTTAAAACACTGAGCTACCCAGGTGCCCCTGGGTAATCAATCTAAAGGTTTGTCAACTTTGTTGATATTTGTAGAGAATCAGCTTTTGGTTCTATCGATTTTCTCTTTTTTTTTTCTTTTCTGTTTCATTAGTTTCTGTCTAGTCTTTTTAATGCCCTCCTATTTACTTTAGGTTTAGTTTGCTCTTTTTCAGGGTGTTACAGTGGAAAGTTAGGTTATTGATTTGAGATCTTTCTTTTTCTTTATGCTTCTATTTATTTATTTGAGAGAGAGAGAGTATGAGCAGGGGGAGGGGCAGAAGGACAAGCAGACATCCTGCTGAGTGTGGAATCTGATGTGGGGCTTCATCCCAGGACCATGAGATCATGATCTGAGCTGAAGTCAGGTGCTTAACTGACTGAGCCACCCAGACAGCCCTTTCTTTTTTTTTTTAATAGGCATTTACAGCAATACGTGTCCATCTAAGCATTACTTTAGCGGCATCCTGTAAGTTTTGTATCTTCAGTTGCATTAATCTCAATATACTTTATAATTTCCCTTTTGATTTCTTCTTCAATCCATTGATTATTTAAGAGTGGTTGTTTAATTTCTACATATTAGTCATTTTCCCAAATTTCTTTCTGTTTTTGTTTTCTACTTTTATTCTGTATTAGCAGAAAACATATTTAGTATTATTTCTAATCTTTCAAATTTATTGTGGTTTGTTTTATTGCCTAGCATCTGGTCTATTCTGGAGTATGTTGTTCCATGTGCACTTGAGAAGAATTTATACCCATTATTAAAAATTGAAAGTCTCAAACTGTTATCATTGAATTGTCTATTTCTCTCTTCATTTTTGTCAATTTTTCTTCATGTATTTTGATGGTCTCTATTAGGTGCATATATATTTATGACTGTTATATCTTCCTAATGGATTGACCCTTTTATTATTATAAACTGTCTCTCTTTTTCTCTATAAATTTTTTATCTCTATTAAAAAAAGGTCTAAAGTCTATTTTTTCTGATTATTAGTATAGCCACTCCATTTTCTTGTGGTTGCTGTGTGTATATCGTTTCTATCCTTTTACCTTCAATCTATTTGTATTTTTGAATCTAAAATGTGTCTCCTATAAATAGAGTATTATTAGGTTTTGCTTTGTTGGGTTTTTAAAAATATTTTATTTATTTGACAGAGAGAGAGATTACAAGTAGACAGAGAGGCAGGCAGAGAGAGAGAGGAGGAAGCAGGCTCCCTGCTGAGCAGAGAGCCCGATGTGGGGCTCGATCCCAGGACCCTGAGATCATGACCTAAGCCGAAGGCAGAGGCTTTAACCCACTGAGCCACCCAGGTGCCCAGGTTTTTTTTTTTTAATTCAGTCTGACAACCCTGCCTTTTTTTTTTTGGATAACTTAATCTAATCATACCTTGTTATCACTTAAATAGTTGAATTTAGATCTGCCATTTTACTTTTTGTTATCTGTATGTCACATATCTTTTTTGTCCCTTTATTCCTCTTTTGCATTAAGTGAATGCTTTCTAATGTTGCATTTTAGTTTTATTAATGATTTTTTTGCTCTATATTTTAGTTATGTCCTTAGTGTTTGCTCTAGTTGCTTACCATATACATATTAGCTTATCAGAATCAGCTTCAGATTCATACTAATTTAATTCTAGTGAGATCCAGAAATATTACTCCTATGTAACTCTATTCCACTGATTTTATTGTTATATATAATATATCTATACATCTTGCAAACTCAACAATACACTGTATACTATAGGTGCCCCTAAAAATAATTTCTCTTTATTGATATTCTGTATTTGATTTTACATTGTCATCATGTCTTCCTTTCTTCTTCAATCATGGTTTCATTTAATTCTGGAATCACATTTGTAGTGGCTACTTTAAAGTCTTTTTAAATCTGATATCTGATCACTCTTACAGGCAGTTTCTGTTGTCTGCTTTTTTCCCCCCTGATATATGGGGCATACTTTCCTGTTTCTTTGCACATCTCATAGTATTTTGTTGGAGACTGGACATTTTAGATAATATATTGTAGCAACTCTGGGTATTGGCTCCTCCTCCCCACTGGGGCTTGTTTTTGTTATTTTTCTGCTTGCTGAGTGACTAGCTGGATTATTTTAGATAACTTAGATTATTTTAGATACTTAGCCCATCTCTAAACAAATAATATCTGTTCCACACACAGTGTGAAACCTCTAACTTGTTCCTCGGTGGGCACACCTTTAGGTATGCCCACAGTCACCCTGGGATGACGTGGTTTTGGCAGGGCTCTCTATGTCTATTTCCCTGACCACGCAGGCCTGTTAAACACCACTAATTGTGTGCTGATTGCTCTGTTGTTTTCAACAATTCCCCTGAGGCATAAATTGTTCTACAGACGGAGATTAGTTCTGCTCCCAGGTCTTCTCTTAGCTCTCTCTATCAGATTTTCTCTACTAAGTAAGCTGACCTACAATTTAGTCTCTATCTCCAATGAATCTACCAATGTCCTCTCAATTCCTTTTCACCATGTGTGGTGTTATCTGGCACTACCTCTGACACCAAAAGCATTATGTTTTTCCACAACAACCAGTTGTCTGATTCTCTAACACCACTTGGCTTTCCTACAATTCAATCCAATTCTGGCACTAACTCACTAGTTAGTACAGACCTCATAGGTTAAGGGCTCAGTTTTGCAAGAGTGCCCCCACTTCAGACACTTGCCATAAATGGGGTACTCAGGCTTACCCATGCTTGAAACAACAAATTTGTAGGTTCCCATGACCCCCTCTTCAGTTTTAGTACTTTACTAGAACAACTCACAGAACTCAAGAAAGTGCTTTAGTTAACCTGGTACTGGTTTATTTTAAAGGATGCAACTCTGAAACAGCTAAATGGAAGAGAAACATAGAGCAAGGTATTGGGGGGTTAGGTAGTGGTGCAGGATGTCCATGTCTTCTCCAGGCACACCACTTTCCTAGCACATTGATGTGTTTACTAACCTGGAAGCTCCCCAATCCCTGTCATTTAGGGAAGTTTATGGATATTTCATTACATAGGCATGATTGATTAAATCATTGGTCATTGGTAATTGAATCCAATCTCCAGCCCCTCTCACTCCTGAGAGGCTGGGGGAGGGGAGATGGGACTGAAAGTTCCAACCTTCTATTAATTTGTTTTCTGGTGACCAGCCCTCATTCTGAAGCTATCTAGGGGCCTGTGAGTCACCTCATTAGTATAAACTCAGATGTGGTCAAATGGGGCTCATTATGAATAACAAAAGACAGTCCTCTAATTTAGGAAACCCCAAGAGTTTTAGGAGCACTGTGCCAGGAACTGGAGACTAAGACCAAATATATATTTTTTATTATACCACACAGTACAACCTCCACTGTTTTCAAGAGCTCCCCGAGGCTCCATATTCTCCACACGCTGTTGCAAATGAAGGCATTTCCTTTGAGAAGAAAGTTAAAGCTCTCTGTTTGACAGCCTGCTTCTCCCCCAGATAAAAAACTGAGCCATGGCTCTGGAGTTTGTAGTATTTATTTTATTTATTTTATATTGTCACAAAATATACCTTCAAATAATATTATATGACTTCATGGATAATGGAAGAAGTTTACAACCATATATTTCCCCCATCATCCCTTTTTTCTGTTGTCTTATTTTTATTTCTATAGCTGCTATAAACACACAGTGCATTGTTGTTATTTTTATTGTATAATCATTTCTCATTAACAGTGTTACTGAGATATAGTTTACATGCTATATAATTCACTTATGTAAAGTGTACAAATCAGGGGTTTTTAGTATATCCATAGGGTTGGGCAACCATCACCCAATCTAATTTTAGAACATTTTTATTATCCCGTGGCTCCTGGATGGCTCAGTCAGTTAAGCATCTGCCTTCAGCACAGGTCATGATCCCAGGGTCCTGGGATTTAGCCCCGCGTCATGGTCATCGTCCTCCTCACAGTTGTCTTTGTCGCGTCATGGTCATCGTCCTCCTCACAGTTGTCTTTGTCGTAGGGCAGGGAGCCTGTTTCTCTCCCTCTGTGTCTCGCCCTGCTGTGCTCTCTCACTCTCTCTCTGTCAAATAAATAAATAAAATCATAAAAAAGAACATTTTGATTATCCCAAAAAGGAACCTCGTATTCACTACCAATCATTTTCTTTCCCTACCCTACTGCCAGCCCCAAGCAACCATTAGCTTACTTTCCATCTCCACAGGTTTGCTGATATGGCAATTTCTTAGAAATTGAATAATACAATATAGATTCTGCTATGGCTGACTTCTTTCACTTCGCATATTGTTTTCAAGGTTTATCCATGTCATAGCATGTATCAATACTTCTTCCTTTTTTTTTTAGATTTTACTTATTTATTTGTCAGAGAGAGAACATGCATAGGCAGGGGGAGTGGCAGAGGCAGAGGGAGAAGCTGGTTACCCATCAAGCAAGGAGCCTGATGTGGAACTCGATCCCAGGACCCTGGGCTCACCACCCAAGCCAGAGGAAGATGTTCAACTGACTGAGCTACCCAAGTATCCCTATACTTCTTCCTTTTATTGTCAAATATATTCTATGATATACCACATATTGTTTAATCTACTTATCAATTGATAGACATTTGGGTTTTTTCCAATTTTTCTATTGGCTATTATAAACAATGCTGCTATGAACATTTGTGTTTAAGTTTTAGATAGCCATATCTTTTTATTTCTCTTGGGTATATACCAAGAAATAGAATTGGTGGGTCATATGATAAGTCTATGTTTAACATTTTGAAATACTGCCAACCGGGCGCCTGGGTGGCTCAGTGGGTTAAAGCCTCTGCTTTCGGCTCAGGTCATGATCTCAGGGTCCTGGGATCGAGGCCCGCATCGGGCTCTCTGCTCAGCAGGGAGCCTGCTTCCCCTTCTCTCTCTCTGCCTGCCTCTCTGCCTCCTTGTGATCTCTCTCCCTCTGTGAAATAAATAAATAAAATCTTAAAAAAAAAAAGAAAGAAATACTGCCAACCTATTTTCCAAATGGGGTGCAGCATTTTACATTCCCATCAGTAATGTTTAAGGGATCCAGTTTCTCATTATCCTTGCCAAAACTTATTTTCTATCCTTTTCATTTTGCCATCATATTGTATGTGAATTGTTATCTTCTTTTGGTTCTCATTTGCATTTCCCTAATGATTAATGATATGGAGCTTTTTAAAAATGTGCCTCTTGGTTATCTGTGGAGAAATGTCTATTCAAATAACTTGCCCATTTTAAAATTGGGTCATTTAAATAACTTGCCCATTTTTAAATTGGGTCATTTGTCTTCTTATGGTTGAATTTCCAGAGTTATTTATATATTCTGGAAATTAGTTTTTTATCAAATATATGATTTGCAAGTATTTTTTCCCCATCCTTTGGGTTGTCTTCTTACTTTCTTAATGGTGTAATTGGAAGAACAAAACTTTGTCCTTTTGATAATGTCTAATGTATCCTATCTTTTGTCTCACATACTTTTGTTGTCATATTTAAGAAAGCATTATTAAACCCAAGGTCATGAAGATTTCCTTCTATATTTTAAGGGTTTTTATAATTTTGGCTCTTATGTTAATACTTATGACCCAGATTGAGTTAATTTTGGTATACTTATGATGTAGTGGTCTAAATTCGATCTGTGACTTGTGGATATCCAATTGTTCCACCACTTCAGTTTCAAAACTATTCTTTCCCCTTCAATTATCTTGACACATTTGTCAAAAATCAGTTGAGTTTAAATATGAAGGTTTACACCTAGGCTCTCAGTTCTTTTTGTAAGGTTTCCCGGTAGCCCTCCCAGTAACGGCGGATTAAACAAAGCACCAGACGAATAGGCACGAGGGGAGATTTTTAATAGAGATGCCCTCGGGCGAGGTTCCGCGACTCCGAGAGAAGGGAGTCGGGGAAGTCGCACCTGGGGAGGATGCGCAGGGGTTTTTATGGGGTGTGGGCGGAACAGGGGAACATGAACGTAATTGGTAGGAGATTGGATGGAGTTCAGCCCTCGGTTTCCCGCCGAAGCTCTGGCCTTGGCGGTCTTTTGAGAGTGGAAGCTGATTAGAGGGGGGCGGGGCGGTGAGACAGTAGGGCAGCCGCCGTCTTGTGGCCTCCTCAGTTCCCCGGACCCCGTCGGCCCAACACTTTTCCATTGATCTATATTATCTGTCCTCATAGCTGTTCCACACTGTCTTGATTATTGCTATTTTGTAAAAAGTTTTGAAATAGGGAAGTATGAGATAGCTCATATTATTCTTTCTAAGATTATATTTTCTGTTCTAAGTCCCATGAATTTGGAATTATTTTGTCATTTTCTACTTCGACGCTGGATGAGATTTTGATAGGGATTGCACTGAATCTGTAGATCAATTAGAGAATATTGCCATCTTAACAATTCCGTCTTTCAATGCATGAAAATGGGATTTCCCTTTATTTAGGTCCTCTTTATTTTAAAAAAAAATTTTAAGGTTTATTTATTTATTTGAGAGAGAGAGCACGTGCTCAGGGGAGGGGCAGAGAGAGAAAGAGAATTCTGAGCAGACTCCCTGCTGAGCATGGAGCCAACCCTTTCAGCTCATGACTTGAGCTGAAATCAAGAGTTGTTTACTTAGTATGACTGAACCACCCAGGCACCCCTTCTTTATATTTTTTTATTTTTTATTTTTTATTTTTTTTTAGATTTTATTTATTTATTTGACAGAGAGAGATTACAAGTAGGCAGAGAGGCAGGCAGAGAGACAAGGAGAGGAGGAAGCAGGTTCCCTGCTGAGCAGAGAGTCCGATGCGGGCCTCGATCCCAGGACGCTGAGATCATGACCTGAGCCGAAAACAGAGGCTTTAACCCACTGAGCCACCCAGGCGCCCCTTTATATTTTTTTAAATAACATCTTGTTTTTTCAATTTGTAGTCTGGCATTTCTTTTGTTAGGTATATTACTAGCAATGTTTTTATTTTCTCAAATTCACTTTCAGGTTGTTAGTTTCTAATGTAAAGAAATACAGAGACAACTGGGTGGCTCAGTTCACTAAGCAGCTGCCTTCAGCTCAGGTCATGATCCCAGGGTCCTGGGATCAATTCCTACATTGGTCTCCCTGGGAGCTTGCTTCTCCCTCTCACTCTGCCTGCTGCTCCCCCTGCTTGTACTCTCTCAATATATCTCTCTCTTTTACAAATGAATAAATAAAATCTTTTTAAAAAAGAAGAAATACAGTTGATTTTTATATATTGATACAGTATCCTGCCACAGTATTATGCTAATATATTAGTCCTCATAGTTTTTTAATGGATGCCCTATGGTTTGCACTACATAAGATTATATTGTCTTCAAAGAGAGATCCTTTTACTTATTTATTTCCTAACCAGATGCCTTTTTATTTCTTTTCCTTGACTAATTGCCCTGGCTAGAACTTGTAGTACAATCTTTAAAAATGGCCAGAGAGGACATCCTCATCTTGTTTCTGTTCTTAGAGGGAACATTTTTAGTCTTTCTTCCTTAAGTGTGATGTAAGTTGTGTGTTTTTGGTAGATGAGCTTTATCAAATTGAAGAAGTTCTTTTGTATTCCTAGTTTGTTGAATATTTTTATCATGACAGGGTGCTGGATTTTGCCATATGTTTTTTCTGCATCTATTGAGATGATTTTGTGGTTTTTGGCTTTCATTCTATTTGTTAATATGGTAGCTTATATTGACTGACTTTGTTGTATTATACTAAATTTACGTTTTTGGGATACATTCCAGTTGGTCTTTGAGTATAATAATTTTTATATATTGCTGGATTCAATTAGCTAGTAATTTGTTGAGGGTTTTGCATCTAATTTATAAAAGGTATTGTTCTGTAGTTTTCTTATTATACCTAGTCTTGTTTTGATATCAGGGTGATACTAGTCTCATAGAATTAATTGGGAAGTGTTTCTCCCTCTTCTATATTGTTAATATAATCATAATCATATTGAAAAATATACTATGAGGAAGAATACACTTCTAGAAACTATGAAATATATTTATAGATTTGCCAGTCCATATAGTGTTAGTGTAATGGGCAGTCCACAATTGCTTACTTCTTAGTTTTCATTAGAAATTACAGTTTCGGGTGCCTGGGTGGCTCAGTGGGTTAAAGCCTCTGCTTTCGGCTCAGGTCATGATCTCAGGGTCCTGGGATCGAGGCCTGCATCGGGCTCTTTGCTCAGCAGGGAGCCTGCTTCCCCCCCTCTCTCTGCCTGCCTCTCTACCTCCTTGTGATCTCTCTCCCGCTGTGAAATAAATAAATAAATAAATAAAATCTTAAAAAAAAAAGAAATTACAGTTTCTGGGGCACTTGGGTGGCTCAATTGGTTAAGTGCCTTGGGCTTAGGTCGTGATCCAGGGGTCCTGGGTCAAGTGGACATCAGGCTCCCTTCTCAGCAGGGAGTCTGCTTTTCCCTTTGCTCCTCCCCCTGCTTGTGCTCTCTCTCTCTCTCTGTCAGATAAATAAATAAATTCCTTTGAAAAAAAAGGAAGTTGATGTTGTTTAACTCTGGTAAATATCACTGAATCTAATGCTAAGGCCATAGGTGCACAGCAAAAATTCCTAGGCTTTCTTGCTTTGGTGGATTTAGATAATAGAATTGCTTTAGGTTGCTTGTTGACTGAACAAGGAGTTGGTGCCATAGCAAATGCCTCCCATTGTACCTGGATCAGCACCTCTGGTATTGTAACAAATACAAGGAATTAACAAACAAGCCACTTGGCTCAAACAGTTTGGTGTCTCTTCAGGTACTTTCTAAAATTTATTTGCTGTCAATTGGTTTGGTTCATGGGGCCCCTAATTAAGTAGTATACTTCAGTCTTTGGCATTATCCCCTGATAGTCATCACTGTAGTCTCCCTGGTGTGCCGTGTTCTCTCAAGGGTCGTAAATACATATTCAAAGCCAAAGCCATCAGCATACAGCAGATGGTCTCACCATACTTGGAGAAACAAACAAGATGAACAACAAAATAGAATAGGAAAAACAATTCTTCCACAATACTGACATCATAACTTAATGAGTTTCATGAGACAAGACTAGTTTAAACCTGATGGTGATGGAGAGTGACACTAATACCAAAATTTTGGTTAATCTGTCACGGATGAGAGGATGACCAAAAGGAGGGAATTATTAAAGTAATTGAGCAAGGAGATCATTAGACTGAAGTGGCACCAATGACTTGGTAGACTAGTTAAGCAAACCAAAACCTAAACCAGAGTCAATTCCTATAACTATCTCAAGGTTAAGAAGAACAACCAATTACAAACAGCCAATTAGGCTTCCCAGGATAATGCAACCACTTAAGATATCCAATTAAATAATTTCCTCATTTTGCTTCTGTATCTTCCCGATAAAAATCCTGCTCCTACGCCTGGGTGGCTCAGTGTGTTAAGCTTCTGTGTTCTGCTCAGGTCATGATCCCAGGCTGCCAGGGAGCCTGCTTCTTCCTCTCTCTCTGCCTGCTGCTCCCCCTGCTTGCCCTCTCTCCTCTCTCTCTCTGTCAAGTAAATAAATAAAATCTTTAAAGAAAAATCCTGCCCCTAGCTCCTGTCTGTGGAGCATTCCTAACCTCTTCCAGTTTGGCACTGTTCGATTTGAGCTGATGTTTGCTCAAACTCTTAAAAATGTTAATATACCTCAGTTTATCTTTCAATGATACTTCAGGAGATTTGTAAAGTATTGGCATTGACTCTTCTTTCAACATTGGTAGATGTAAAGAAAAAACACACTCTCGTGTGTCTCCTCTACTCTCAGTACTCTACCATAACACTGTTTCACTCTGACAGCAGACGTGTGGGTTTTCCACACATCAAGCAATTCTGGAACACCTGCTGGGTGCCCTATGTGTTAGCTACTCAATTCTGACACTGTCTACCAAGAGATAGCATCATATCTCACAGAGTAGTTCTACAATCCTGTACCCATTGCCACTTCAGATGCCAACTGCAAGTCCAGGATACCTGTGCTTCTGACCGACTGGCTGGAGATTGGAGGCTCCCATGACCCGAACCTCAGGTTTAACTAATTTGCTAGCGCAGCTCTTAGAACCCAGGAAACCATTTTACTTACAAGATTACCAGTTTATTATAAAAGGATATAACGCAGGAACGGCCAAATAGAAGAGATGCCTAGGGCAAGGTATGTGTGAAAGGATGTAGAGCTTCCATGCCTTCTCTGGGAGAGCTACTCTACCAGAACCTCCATGTGTTTGTCAACTGGGAAGCTTCTTGAACCCCATATTCAGGGATTTTAATGGAGACTTCATTACATAGGCATGATTGATTAAATTATTGGCCATTGGCAATTAACTCAAACCCTTAGCTCCCTTTCCCTCCCCTGAGGTGGGATGGGGGAGGGAAGGATGAGCTGAAAGTTCCATCCCTCTAATTATGGCTGGTTCCCTTGGCAACTATCCTCCATCCTTAGGTTACTCAGGGACTTTTCAAGGGTCATCTCATTAATATAAAGTGGTGTGGTTGAAAGGGCTTGTTCTGAATAATAAGACAACTTTATTACTCTCATCACTTAGGAAGTTCCAAGGGTTTTGGGAGCTCTATGCCAGAACAGAGACCAATATATATTTCTTGTTATAAACCACAATATCACAGTAGAATTCACCAGTGCAGCTATCTGATCCTGGGCTTTACTTCACAGAAAGTTTTTGGTTTTTGTTGTTGTTGTTGTTATTGTTGTTGTTTGTTTTTTTGGTGTTTTGTTTTTTAAGTAACAAATTTCATCTGTTTACTTGTTACAGGTCTATTCAGACTTTGTATTTCTTCTTGGTTTTGGTAGTTTAACTCCTTCTAGGAATGTCCATTTCATCTAGGTTATGTAATTCATTGTCATACAATTATTTATAGTATTGTCTTACAATCCCTTTTATTTGTGTAAGGTCGATAGTGGTGTCCCCTCTTTCATTCCTGATTTTAGTAATGTGAATCTTCTCACTTTTTTCTCTCTTTTTGTTGCTCAGTGCAGTTAATGATTTGTTGCCTTTGTTGTTCTTTTCAAAGAATGAAATTTTGGTTTCATTGATTTTCTTTACTGTTTTTGTGTTCCCTATCTCATTAATTTTTACTTTAATATTTATTATTTCCTGCCTTCAACTTTCATTGTGTTCAGGTTGGTATTCTTTTCAGTTTCTTGAGGTGGAAGACTAGGTTATTGAGATCTTTCTTTCTAAAATATAGGTGTTTACAGCTACGATTTTTTTTTTCCTCTGGGCTCTGCTTTAACTGCATCCCATAAGTTTTGGTGTGTAGTGTTTTCAGTTTCTTTCTTCTCAAATTATTGTGTAATCCCCTCTCTTTTTGACCTATTGGTTTTTTAGGAGTGTGTTTTTTTATTTCCTGAATATTTATGAATTCCCCGCATGTGCTCATTTCTAATTTCATTACATTTTGGTCATAGAATATATTTGTAGATTATAGATTTCAATACTTTTAAATATTTTGAGACTTATTCTATGGTTTAACATAATTATTAGGGAAAAAACATAGACAAACTAAACCAAAGCAAACAGAAGGAAGGAAAGAATAAATAAATAAAGATTAGTGTGAAAATAAAGGTAATAGAGTACAGGAAAATAGAGACAATGAAACCAAAATTGTTTTTTAAAAAGATCAACAAAATTAACAAATTGTTAGCTACACTAAGAAAAAGCAAGAAGATTCTCATTACTAAAATCAGGAACAAAAGTGGGGACATCATTATTGATCTTACAGAAATGAAGAGGATTATAAGGAAAATCTATGAACAATTACAAGTCAACAAACTAGATAATCTACAAGAAATGGACATTTTTCGGGCACCTGGGTGGCTCAGTGGGTTAAAGCCTCTGCCTTCGGCTCAGGTCATGTCATCATCTCAGGGTCCTGGGATTGAGCCCTGCAACATCGGGCTCTCTGCTCAGCAGGGAGCCTGCTTCCTCCTCTCCCTGTCTCTGCCTGCCTCTCTGCCTACTTGTAATCTCTCTCTCTGTGTCAAATAAATAAATAAAATCTTTAAAAAAAAAAGAAAAGAAATGGACATTTTTCTAAAAAGATATACTGTACTGAAGCTGACTCAAAAAGAATTAGAAAATCTGAATAGACCTATAACAAGTAAATAGATTGAATTAGTAATTTAAAAAAAACATCACAAAGAAAAGCCTAGGCCCAGAGAGCCTCATTGGTTTATTCTACTATTTATTTATTTATTTGAGATTTTATTTATTTTTTGACAAAGAAAGAGACAGCTAGAGAGGGAGCACAAGGAGTGGGAGAGGGAGAAGCAGGCCTCCCGCTGAGCAGGGAGCCTGATACGGGGCTCCATACAAGGACCTGGGATCATGACCTGAGCAGAAGGCAGACGCTTAATGCCTGAGCCACTCAGGTGCCCCCTTACTAAATTTTTAAAGAAAAATTATTAATAAACCTTTAATATGCTTCCAAAAATAGGAGAGAGGACACTTTTCAACACATTCTGTAATGTGAACATTATCCTGATACCAAATCAGATAAAAATAGCAAAAAAGACAACTATAAAACAATATACATTAGGATATAGACACTAAATACTAACAAAATAATCTAACATCATATATAAAGGATATCATGACCAAGTGGAATTCACCCCAGGAATGCAAGCTTATTTGACATGTCAAAATCAACTAACATAAAATGCCATATTAATACAATAAAGAAAAAAATCACATGGTCATCTCACTAGACACAGAAAAAGCATTTGACAAAATGGTAACTTCCTCAACCTGATAAAGATACACTGTAACTATACCTTTCATTATACTTCATGGTGAAAGTTACAATGCTTTTTCCTTAAGATCAGGAACAAGGCAAGAATTTTTTATCTCCAAACTTTTATTCAATATTACACTGGAGGTTCTAGCCAGGGAAATTAAGCAAGAAAAAGGAAAAAAAAAGGCATCCAGATTTGAAGCAAGAAGTAAATCTATATTCACAGGCAGCATGATTTTGTAAGTTATATTCCAAAGAGATGCACACACAAAAAAGCTTTTAAAACTAATAAGTGTATTCAGAAAGCTTGCAGAATGCCATAACAATATAAAAAATGAGTTATATTTCTGTACACCAGCAGTGAACTCTGAAGATGAAAATTAAGAAAATGGAACACCTTGGGGAGGCCTGGGTGGCTCAGTCAGTTGAGTGCCTTCGGCTCATGTCATGATCCCAGGGACCTGGGATCAAGTCCCATGTTGGGCCCCTTGCTCTTCAGGGGGCCTGCTTCTCTCCTTCTGCCTGCTCTGTGTGCTGCTCCCCCTGATTGTGCTCTCTCTCTGACAAATAAATAAAATCTTGAAAGACAGGAAGAAAGAAAGAGAGAGAGAGAGAGAAAGAGGAAGGAAGGAAGGAAAAAGAAAAAGAGAAAGAAAGAAAGAGAGAAAGAAAAAAGAAAGAGAAAGAAAAAGAAAAAGAAAGAAAAGGAGAAAGAAAGAAAAAGAAAGAAGGAAAGAAAGAAAAAGAAAGAAAGAAAGAAAGAAAAAGAAAAAAGGAAAAGGAAGGAAGGAAGGAAGGAAAAAAGAAAGAAAGAAAAAGAAAGAAAGAAAGAAAGATAGAAAGAAAGAAAGGAAGGAAGGAAGGAAGGAAGGAAGGAAGGAAGGAAGGAAGGAAGGAAGGAGAAAAGAAAAGAAAATGGAGCACCTGGGTGGCTCGGTTGGTTAAATGTCTGCCTTAGGCTCAGGTCATGGTCTCAGGGTTCTGGGATACAGTCCCATGTTGGGCTCCCTGCTCTGCAGGGAGTCCGCTTCTTCCTCTTCCTCTGCTCCTCCTCCCCAACTGTGGTCTCTGTCTCTCAAATAAATAAATAAAATCTTAAAAAAAATAAAACTAAGAAAATGATTCTATTTACAATAAAGTAAAAAAGAATAAAATACTTGAGAATAAATTTATTTATTTATTTTTTTAAGATTTTATTTATTCATTTGACACAGAGAGAGAGAGACCACAAGCAGGCAGAGAGGCAGGCAGAGAAAGAGGAGAGAGGAGGAAGCAGGCTCCCCGCCGAGCAGAGAGCCCGATGTGGGCCTCGATCCCAGGACCCTGGGATCATGACCCGAGCCGAAGGCAGTGGCCTTAACCCACTGAGCCACCCAGGCGCCCACTTGAGAATAAATTTAACCAAGGAAATGCAGGCACGGTGCAATGAAAAATTTTAAAAATGCTGTTTAAAGAAATTAAAGAAGACCTAAATAAATGTAAAGATATTCTGTGTTCATGGATTGGAAGACTTAATATTGTTAACTTAGCAATACTTCACAAATTGACCTGCAGATTTACTGCAACCTCTATCAAAGTTCCCGCTGACATCTTTTCAGAACTTGACAAGCAGATTCCAAAATTTTTTTGGACATCCAAAATACCTGGAAATGTCAAAACAATATTGAAAAAGGAAAAAAATTGGAGGCCTCATAGTTTTGTATCTCCAAGTTTATTACAAAGCTACAATAATCAAGGCAGTGTGGTACTTACATAAGGATAGGCATATAGAAAAATAAAATGTAATTCAGAGTCTAGAACGAAACCCTCATGTCTGTGGTCAATGGATTTTTGACAAATGTGCCAAGATAATTCAATGGGGGAAAGAATAGTTTTTTTTAGGACAACTGGATATCTACATGCAAAAAAAATTAATTTGAGACCCTACATCACATCCTATGAGAACTCAAAATGAATCATAGTTCTAAGTGTAAAAGCTGAGCCTATAAAACTCTTAGAAGAAAACATATGAGTAAACATTTATGATCATAAGTTAAGCAATATTTTCTAAGACATGACACCAAAAGCATAGGCAATGCAAGATAAAATAGATGAATTGGCAGCTTAGTCAAAATGAAAAACTTTTATGCTTCAAAGGACACCATTCAGGAAGTGAAAAATCAACCTACAGAATGAGAGAAAATACTTGCAAATCAAATACCTGATAAGGGACTTCTATCCAGAATATATAAAGCTTTCTTAAAAGTCAACAATAAAAGGACAAGTAATCAAATTTATTTTTTAAATGGGAAAATGTTTTGAATATACCTTTCTCTTAAGAAGATATACAAATGGTGACTATGCCCATGAAAACATATTCAATAATATTACCTGTTATGGAAATGTAAATCACACTACAGTGAGATACCACTTCATGTCAACAAGGATAGATAAAATTAAAAAACAGACAATACCAAGTCCTGGTGAGAATGTGAAGAAATTGAAACCTCATACATTGTTGGTGGGAATGTACAATGGTGCAGCCACTTTGAAAAACATTTGTTAGTTCTGAAAAATGTTAAAAATAGAATTACCATACAACCCAGCAATTCTACTCCTAGGTGTATATTCCAAAGAACTAAAACATGTGTTCAAATACCAGCTTTTACACAAATATTCATAGTAGCATTATTCGTTGTAGGCAAAAATGAAAACAACCCAAGTGTTCATCAAGTGATAAATGGATAAATAATGTGATATACCATCAAATGGAATACTATTAGGCACTAAAAAGGAATGGAGTACTGATACATGCTGCAACATAGATGAACTTTCAAAACATCATGTTGAGTGAGAGAAGCTAGTCACAAAAGACCACATGTTGTATGATTCCATTTATATGAATGTCCACAATTTCCAAATCCAAAGAGACAGAGAAGGTAGATTAGTGGTTACCAGTTACTGGGTAGGGTGAGGATGGTGGTGGAGGAGAATATGTAATGTTTGCTCATGTACAGGGTTTCTTTTGTGGATGATGAGGCTATTCTAAAATTAGATAGTGGTAGTAGTTGCACAGCTTTGTGAATTACTAATATTACTGAATTGTATACTTTAAAAAGGGATGAATTTTGTGGCATGTGAATTATATCTTAATAAAACTGATATATAAGAAAGTGTAATTATTTCCATTTAAAGACAAAGCACTTTCTTTCTATGGTGGAAGAGATTCACTGTAATCAACCTTCCCCAAGTGGACGTCTGGTACCCCCTGGAAATGGTGCCATACTAGGGGCTTAGCACTGGCCTCTGCTCTTGGCAGGTTCTTTACTCAGCTGTGACAGTAGTCAGGTCAGGTTGGTAAGGGGAGTCAATATTGCTTCACTCTTGCGTAACTCTATTATTGCTTCCATGGCCACTTTATGTGGGCTCATTGAGCAAACACTGGGATTGCTGGGAGGAAAAACTGAATGATATTTACAGAGATGGTCATTTTTTCCTCTTAATTATTGAGAGCTTTCTCTGCAGTGGCTGCCCCCGGTGAGTACACACACTATCTAAATATATAGATATGGACTATTTAGAAGGGAATGTGGCCTAGATGTCAAGATCTTCCCCGTGTTTAAAAACAAGCAGAAACTTGTTCAGGGCATCCACCATGAAGGATCCCTGTGCCCCTGTTTCTTCATGACCATCCAGATACCATTTTTGTGAGCTGGTGCCTGAACACTACCTGATCTTTTCTTTCTTTCTTTCTTTCTTTCTTTCTTTCTTTCTTTCTTTCTTTCTTTCTTTCTTTCTTTCTTTCTTTCTTTTTATTAAAGATTTTATTTATTTATTTGATAGAGAGAGAGCACAGAGGGAAAGTGAGAGGGAGAAGCAGACTTACCACTGAGCAGAGAGCCCGATGTAGGGCTTGATCCCAGGACTCTGGGATCACGACCTGAGCTGAAGACAGATGCTTAACCAACTGATCCAACCAGGCACCCCATCTTTTTTTTTAATTGATAAAACTTAGTAAACACCTTCAGACCAGCTGAGCCTTATCTTTTCTCTTTTTTTAGAGATTTATTTATTTATTTATTTATTTATTTGAGAGAGTGGGGTTGTGGAGGGGCAAAGGGAGAGAGACTCTCAAGCAGACTCCATGCTGAGGAGTGTGGAGCCCGATGTGGGGCTTGATCTCAAGACCCCAAGATCATGATCTGAGCTGAAATCAAGAATTGGATGCTTAACTGACTGTGCCATCCAGGCACCCTGAGCCTGGTCTTTTCTATGCTGCCTCCAACAAATAATATTTTCCCAAGAGCCTGTGAAAACTGGATAGCATAGGGCTCTCTCTCTGCTGGGTCCTGAACCCTAAATTTCTTTGGGGTTAGATGGGCAAGTTCCTCCTTGAAAAATTAATTGAGATAACCAGACTTTTGCACAGACAGGGAGGGGCTCAGAGAGCCAAGCTTTGACAGTTTTGACCCTGTGACATTGAGTAACAATCAGGATGCTTTAACCTTGAAGAACAGTCAGTAGACGTAAATGGTCCAGAAAATAAAACCACAAAGCAAAAAAAAATTTTTTTTAGAAATGAAGCTCTTAAGATTATTTATTTTGAGAGAGGAAGAAAGAGAGAGACTGAGGGAGGGGCAGAGGGAGAAGATCTTTCACACAGATTCCCTGCTGAGCAAGGATCCCAGCTTGGGGCTCGATCCCACAACCCATGAGATCATGACCTGAACTGAAACCAAGAGTCGGATGCTTAACCAACTGAGCCACCCAGGCACCCCCACTCATTTTTTTAATGAGGACACAGGCTGGCTTAATCATTTTGTGAGTTGATCACAGAAAAAGAACTTTGAATTTCTGACAAATTTTAGAAAAATTGAATGGAGGGAATACCAGGCATTAGATGTTCAGTTACTTAGTTACAAGCCACAGAAACCAACTCTGGCTGATTTGAGCAGAAAGACAATATATTAAAGGGTATTGGGTGGCCTTGGGATGGGGATGGGGCTAGAAGAGGTAGATGATAAGGCTTAAAGTTCCTACAGTTAGGAACAAATCCAGAATTACCCTTGAGAGTCAATCTGATTTCTGTCCCTATAGTTTTGCTTTTTCCAGAATGTTTTATAAATGGACACAAACTAGAGTATAGCCTTTTCTTTTTAAGATTTTATTTATTTATTTGACAGAGAGAGAAACAGCGAGAGAGGGAACACATGCAGAGGGAGGGGGAGAGGGAGAAGCAGGCTCCCTGCCGAGCAGGGACCCTGATGCGGGGCTAGATGCAGGGCTTGATCCCAGGACCCTAGGATCAAGACCTGAGCTGAAGGCAGACGCTTAATGACTGAGCCACCCAGACGCCCCCAGAGCATAGCCTTCTTCTTGTCTGGATTTTTTCACTGAGCCTAATGAATTTGAGTCATTCATGTTTTTGCATGAACCAGTAGTTTTTTCTTGTTTATCCATTCACAATTTGGGGGATAGCTGGATTGTTTCCAGTTTTGAGCTCTTATGAATAAAGCTACTAAAGTTTTCATTTCTCTTGGGTAAATACTTCGGAGTGGGATTACTGGGTCATATGGTAAATGTATGGCTGCCAAACTTTCCTAAAGAGGCCATGCCATTTTTTTCCATTTAAGTAAACTCTACATCCAATGTGGGGCTAAAACTCATGACCCCAAGATCAAGAGTGGCATGCTCTGCTGACTTTAGCCAGCTAGGCACCCCAGGCCATCCCATTTTGTATTCCTGCCAACAGTGAGAATTCCAGTTGTTCTATTATCCTTGTTAGAACATTTTTAAAAAGATTTTATTTATTTATTTGACAAAGAGATAGAGAGAGAGGACAAGTAGGCAGAGCAGCAGGCAGAGGGAGAGGG
>LNAC01001021.1:79328-97135 GCA_002007465.1 Ailurus styani | reverse complement strand
AACTTTTTTTTTTTTTTTTTTTTTTAGTTTAGCTGCTCCAGTAGGAGTGTAGTGGTATCTCATTATGGCATTAATTTTCATTTTCCTGAAAATTAATGATGTAGAAGATGTTTTCATCTGATCATTTGCCATCTTCATCTTTTCTTTGGTGAAGTATCTATTGAAATCTTTTGCCTATTTTTAAATTGTATAATTTTCTTGTTATTTGTATTATTATTACTGAGTTGTAATTTTTCTTTGTATATTCTGGAGACAGATACTCTATCAATGATCTTCCAGGTGGAAGCTTGCCTTTTCATTTTCCTAACATGTTAATGTCTTTGATAAGTCATTTAATGAGGAGCCTCCATTTAATGAGCAGCCATTAAAATATAAAAATATTTTAATATTGATGTGGTCCATTTTATAAATTTTTTAATTAGCACTTATGTCCTTCTATGAAAGGTTTGCCTAATCCAAGATTACTTCTTTATTCCTATTTTTTCTAACAATATTTTATTTTATATATATTTTTAGGTAATCTCTACACTCAGTGTGGGGCTTGAACTCACAACCCCTTTGGGCTCTGGACCCCAAGATCAAGAGTCGCATGCTCCACTGACTGAGTCATTCAGGCACCCTTCTAACAATATTTTAAATTTTATTGTCTGCATTTAAATGTTTTATTATTAACATTTGCCTTTTTCCATTTCTTAGTAGGAAAAACTGGAACTTATCAAGTAGATAGGGTCAGAAAAATAATTTCAAAAGTCTTTAAACCACTACATTAAATAAGCAATATTTTACTTTGCAATTACAGATTATTCCATATTTTTCCTATTTTTTTAAAGATTTTATTTTTATTTATTTCACAGAGGGAGAGAGATCACAAGGAGGCAGAGAGGCAGGCAGAGGGACACTGAGATCATGACCTGAGCCGAAAGCAGAGGCTTTAACCCACTGAGCCACCCAGGCGCCCCACTGAGATCATGACCTGAGCCGAAAGCAGAGGCTTTAACCCACTGAGCCACCCAGGCGCCCTCATATTTTTCCTATTTTTGAATGAAGTATGTATAATTTTAGTTTTTGCATTTTGACCTATGAGCCATTTTGAGTTCATATTTTGTAAATGGTGTGAGGCAAGGGTACTTATTTTTGTATATGGATGTCTTCTATAGACTGAATGTGTAACCCCAAAATTCATATGTTAAATCCTAACATCCAATGTGATGGAATTTGGAGGTAGGATCTTTGGGAAGTGATTAGGCCATGTGGTGGAGCTGTCATGAATGGAATTAGTTCCATTATAAAAGAGACCCCAGAAAGCTCCTTTGCCCCTTCTGCCATGTGAATACATCTCTTTATGAACCAAGAATCAGGCCTCACCAGACACCAAATTCATCAGTGCCTTGATCTAAGACTTCCCAGATTCCAGAACTGTGAGAAATAAATGTTTGTTGTTTAAGCCACACAGTCCATGGTATCTTTTTTAAAAGATTTTATTTATTCATTTGTCAGAGAGAGAGAGAGAGAGAGAGAGAGAGAGAGAGAGAGAGAGAGAGAGAGGGAGCACAAGCAGGCAGATGGCAGGCAGAGGCAGAGGGAGAAGTAGGCTCCCCGCCGAGCAAGGAGCCTGATGTGGGACTCCATCACAGGATGCTGGCATCATGACCTGAGCTGAATCAGCTGCTTAACCAACTGAGCCACCCAGGCATCCCCGTCCATGGTATTTTTGTTATAGCAGCCAGAACTAAGACAACATCTAATTTTTCCAGAATCATTTGTTGAACAGTCTATTTTTCTCCATTAAATTACTTTGGGATCTTTGTAAAAAATGAATAGTATACTTCTGGAGTGTCTGTTTTATTCCATTGATCTATATATCTATCCTTATGCCAATACTACACAGTCCTGATTACTCTAGCTTTATAGTTAGTGTTGAAGTCAGGCAGTGAGTCCTCTAACTTTGTTCTTCATTTTCAATATATTCTGGCTGTCTTTTGCTTTTCTGTCCTTTGCTTTTCCATATAACTTTAGAATCCCAGTTTGCTGGGATTTCTATTGGGATGACACTGAATTTATAGGTCAATTTTAGAGAGAGTTACCATACTAATGCTATTGGGTCTTCTAATCCATGAACAGTTATCTCTCTAAACTCAGGGTCCCAAATTCAATCATAATTTATTAAGTATATGTGTCAAGGACAGTATAGGGAATATCAGGATGAATAACAAAGTGTTTTGATAAAGGAAAATACTGGTGGGTTAAATAAAATACCTAATACTGAGAGTTTTTAATATTTTTAAGAGCACTATTACCCTTTTCAGTTGGAATTGGTTTGCAGTGGAAAGGGATATTTTCAGCTTGAAACTCAGTTGTGTAACCCTCTCTGATTACATGTGGACAGGTCCCTTGATTTTGTATTACAAGCCAGCCAGGAGACTTTAGAAAACTCAGACTAAGAAAAGTATATAAATTTAGATATGGTTTTCTTGGGGTACTGGGGTGTAGTGTTCTTCAAATCACCATCCATTGTCTGGTCCATAGATTAGTCTCGGGACACAGCCCCCAGTAGACCCCAAATATCCAAGTCCTCTGAAGAGAAAAGGAACTATAAGCAAATATAAAATGAACTAAAAATGGTAATGACTATGCTAAGAACTGTGGAATACAGGGCAGCCCAAGGAGCTGTGGGGCAGTACCACCTGAGTGGGTACAAGTCTGAAGTTGAGAGAGAGGCTTTATCCACACTCCTATAGTAGTGAAGTAAGGGCTTCAGCCCTTTGGGGATGATAGGGAATCAGAGGGGCTTTGTCACCACGACTCCATATCAATAGCTGTTAGCAGAGGATACAGGGCAGAGAAGAACAGGAGATATGGTAGTATCCAGAGAAAGGTGGCTCCCTCTTCTTGGCTGCTTGGTCTTGTTCCTAGGCACAGGTGAGACCAACCCTCAGCCTTCTCCTGAGTGTTAGACAGTCCGGGGTCCTACTACTGCCAAGGTGCCAGTCCGAAATAGCTCACATATCTCATCTGATCCACCCAGCAGTATGTGAGGTTAAGTTTTATTCCCATTTCACAGATGACAAGACTGACCCTTACTGGATCTGTTGCTATAACCACCAGGTTGATTTCTCTAGCTATGAGTCTCAGAGATAATGTGAGTTTTACTTATCATTTTACATTCTGACAACAGAAATTTTAAGTGTCTTCATTGCCCTCATAAACTCACTGAACATTTCAGTTGTTTATCATGTATTGATTTCTAGGTTTTTTTTATTATAACAAGCATAATCCATCCTTTAGGAAAAAGTGGTTAGTGAGCAAAGCAAATAAAAAGAATCACACATGATGGGAGTCATAGGATGGTAGAGGACTCAGAAGAAGGAGCAGCAGTGCCCACTGACATGGTTACAACTAGAGGAAGGCATGGGGGTGAGTAATGCCCACAGAATGGCATAGAGGTTCCTAACCATCAGGTGATTGGACTCATGTTTGAATACAGATAAGACCTTTTTTTTGGCTACCATACAGGAAAAATCATCATCTACTTTTTAGTATACACATTTTCAGAGCTTTCTCTATGCACAAATGCATTATGCAAACATTTATATTTTTACAAAAATGGTCTGATACTGTATATGTGGTTCTGAAAACTGTATTTTCTTTATTGTTATTTTACAGTGTACCATGAACATTTATTCCATGCACATGGGTGAAAATTCCCTACTGAAAGACAGAGAACACTGTAGTTGGATCAAAAGGCTGCTGGTAACAAGAGTGACACCTAAAGCAAAGTATTAGCTTAAGGTTAAAGCACATAGCCTGGCAAATGCCTGCCAGGGAAAGCAGGGTCAGCAATATTCTCATTAGAGAAGTTAAAATTGAAGGCCAAAGGCGTTAAAGATATGGGATATCATGTAAACCCCTTTGGCCCCTACCTCCTCCCCTCACACCCCTGACACCCCGCTGCCCTCTTGGGGCAAAGGGATCCTGAACATCTCTTTGCATCCAGTGAAAACCACCCATTTTCTGTTTTTTCCTTAGCTCTTCCTGAGCCCTTGACATATCTCCACATTCTCTCATCATCTCCTCACTGCCCAAGTGCTTTTCCTGTAAGTCCTCCTGATAGTCCTTGGGGGAATCATCTGTCCCCCTGTCCGTTTTTCTTTTTGCTTTCCTGGGCACGTAATCTTCAGCTGGGCGCTTTTCGGCAGCCCGAGGCTCACCCTCAGGCTTTGCCAGGGATTCTGGCTTGCCCTCACCATGTGGTTTTCCCTCATTTTCAGACTTGCCCTGCTTTTCTTGCTTTCCCTCATCTTCTGGTTGTCCCCCATCATCTGGCTGCCCCTCATTCTGGAGCTTTCCCTCATGCTCTGGCTTCCCCTCCACTTCCAGCTTTTCTTCCTCATCTGATTTTCCTTCATCTTCAGGCTCTACTTCATCTTCAGGCTTTCCCTCATTTTCCAGCTTTCCTTCATTTTCACTGTAGAGTTTTTCCATGTTGAGATTTTCCCTTCTTTTCCTTGTCCTGGGGGGTAGGGTGGGATGGGGGGTGGGCAAGAGAAGTGAAAGGAGATAAAGAAGACTGAGGACTTGGAGGTAGAATGCAGGTGCTGATAGTACTGGCATTCTTCCCCTTGGCTGGGTTCCCCTGACCTGCCCAAGTCCTCCAAGTGTGTTTTCTGCCCACCCTTGACCCCATAATGCATCCCACACCTGAGAGCCAACCATTTCCCTGGCAGGCCCTACCACGTTTTGTACCATCCCTGTGTGGTGGAGTGGGCGCAATATACATGGTGGTGAGATGGGCAGTGGGACCCTCAAATTCTGCCCACACTGTGCCCTCTACACCCTCCCCCTACCATTCCTGTACAGTGTCCCTCCACCCTTACACTCACCTGAAGGGATTCTAAACAGGTTCTTCCTCCTTTTCTAGAAAGCCTTGCAGAGTGCTGGGGACAGACAGACAGACCTGCAGACAGACAGGAGACAGGGGTAGGGCCTGTGCCCTCAGCCAACTTAAGTTTCTTTCCTGACCCTGGGCTCTCCTCATGTAACATTTTCTCTCCTACCTCCCCCACACCCTAGCCGCCATTACTTCTCAGGCCTCAGGCTCCAAACAGGATGCTTTCCAAACTGTTTGGGTCTCTGTGTCCCCCTTCCCTGCAGGCAAGCCGCCTACCCCCACCCCCTTTCCCCGGAGGTCAGTATTTCCTTTTAGGTGCAGAGTGTGTGTGTGTGTGTGGGGGGTTATATCTAAAATACGTCTATACTTCACTGTCGCACTGCAGGGGTGCTCCCCCATTTCAGGTCCAAAAATGCATGGAGGGCGCGCAGGAGGGGCGTCGAGGAGGCTGTGGGGTGCTCCCTCCCCACCTGCCCACGTCGGTGCTGCAGCCCCCTCCTCACCAACCTCCCGGACCCCATCCCGCCCCGCGCTGCTCCGGGTTCCTACTCCCATCCACCTCCACCCCTGCCCACGGCCACCAGCAGTGCCCACCTTTACACTGACCTGCGGGCCCCGGGGCAGGCCTGTGCCTCCTCGGGCTCGCTGAAGCCCGCTCGCCCCTCGTCCGCCGCGGGGCAGCTCAGGGAGCTGGTTCCGCACAGGCGATGGGAGCGGACAGCGCAGGGATCAGACCGCAGGGCGGGCGAGCGGGCAGGCGCGGGGGCTGCTGCCCACGTCGGCGCCCAGCCGGTCACGTGAGCGCCGCGTCACCCCAGCTCGGTCCCCCACCCCGCCCCCTTACCCCCATCCCCAAGGGACCAAGCAATCACACACGGCGGGGGGCCGGCGGGCAAAGGGGGAAACAAGGAAAGAGCAGGAGCCGGGAGGCTTCCGGACCGCAGGTGCTTTACCTGGCGCATCTCAGCCCATCGCGCAACATCCCTCAGAGATGTACGTCATTGCCAGGTGTGACCGCTCATCAGAGCGATGGTACCCGACTTTGCCAGGAGCGCTCAGCAACTGAATCTGCCAGGCAGCTTTCAAGACCGGGTCTGACTCCAGAGCCCAGGTAGTAGTACTGCCAGGAAGCAGCACTGCCACCTTGAGTAGCTGTGTTCCTAGGCCTTTTCTCTGTCCCCACATTCTCTCTCCCTGAATGATTTCTGTTCATTTCCCTCTAAGCACAGATGATTCTCAAATCTCCACCTCCAGGCTGTTCCTTCCCCCTGAGCCTTAGATCCATTTTTTGCTTTCCCACCAGCAGTACAGGAGAGTGCTTGGTTCTTCATACCTTTTCCAGCATTTTCACTAACATGATAGGTGAGTAGTAGTATCTCAATAGCATTTTATTTTGCATTTTTTGGACAATTTAAGTATCACTGTAAATTGTTCATGTCTTCCCACATTTTTGTTGGGTTCTTGGTCCTTCTCCCCTCATTTATAGTACCCTTTATACATTAAAAATTAGGCCTTTATGTTGTATGTTGTCTGTTGCAAATATTTACTTCCAGTTGGTTAGTTGCTTTTCTACTTTGTATATGGTGTATTTCTGCCATGCATTAAAAAAGTCAAATTTACCAAACTTTTATTGCATCTAGATTTTGATTCATAAGTTAAGAATTCTTTTCCTACATGAGGTCAAAGAGGAATTCACCCATGTCTTCTTTTAGTACTCATATAGTTAACTGTATTTGTCCCGAGGGCATCTATGGTTAGGAACAGAGGTTAAGTAATACAGTAGTGCCAAAATGAGTTGAATCTACTGCTGACTCAGGCAACAAATCAAAGCCCCAAGGCTCATTACAAGGAGAGTGGTTTCTTAACAAACCATCACCCATATGATGCTGGGAACCTCAAATGTTTCACTTTAGGGGTAATTATAAACTGGAAATAAACGAGCTCTCACAAAGTCTTTTAGTTTGGCCTTCCAAGATCTAATTGGACTAGTAAACTTTAAGCTTTGAACATAGATTATGGTGGTTGTAGACAGGAAGAACCCTTACAAGCCCTGACCAATGCAAACAAAATCTTCTCTGGAGTAAGTGTCCATCATCCTAGGCCCCAAATTATTTCAACAAACAATTGTTTATGTACAATATCCACACGGAAAGATAACTAGGAATACAAATTTTAAAAAGACATCATAAGTAAGAAGCAATAAAGATAACAGCCAACACAAACAGATCCATTAATTTTGAATTATCTGAATCATCAGATACAGACTATTAAACGTCAATGCTTAGTGTATTCAGATAAATAAAATCCAATCTTGAAAATTTCAACAAGGTGCTAGAAATCAGAAAAAAGTGGAAAAAAGGGGAGGGGGAATGGTAAAACTACAAAAAAAAAACCTCAGCTGAAATTAGAAACTCAATGGATGGCTTTAACAGATTAGATGCAGCTGAAAAGAGAATTAAAGAACTAGAAATTATGTTCAGAAGAAACAATCCATAAGGCTACACAGGTAGTCAAAAAGATGGCAAATTCAAATGGGAGAGCATGATAAGATCTAACAAATGTTTACCTGGAATTCCAGAAGGAAAAGAGAAGTGGAAGTGTTCAGAGGCAACCTCTGAAGAGACGACTAAGGATTTTTCAGAACTGATGAAAGATATTGATCCATAGATCTAAGAAAAGTCCAAGATATCCCAAACATGATAAAAAGAAACTCACACAGAGATGTGTAATAGTAACCTTACAGAGAATCAAAGACAAAGAGAAAATCATAAAAGTAGCCAGAAAAATAGAGTATCCCTTGAAAGGAACTAAAGTTAGGCTGACTGATGGCTTCTCGATAGCAACGATGGAGGTATGAAGACAGTAAAATGATATCTTTAGTAACTTGAAAGAAAATAAATGCCAGCCAAAAAAATTGAGAACCAGCAAAAATACCCTTCAAAATTAAAGGTGAAATAAAGACCTTTAAAAATAAACAAAAAGACAGAGTTTGCCATCAGCAGTCACGAACCAAAGGAAATACTGAATGCTGCAGGGCATTTTTCACATGACAGGAAAATGATCCCAAATAGAATACTGGAGACAAGAAAGGGAAAAACAACAATTAAAAATACAAATTAAAAAGACAAAAGTAAACTTAAATCAATACTGCATAAAACTAGTAATACCTTGTTAATTCATATCAACAAATGCCATGAGTTAAGAGGACTGAAGTAAAAGTACAAAATTAATATTAGCCTTTGATAAGTCAAGATTGTATGCTCTAATTGCCAGAACACAATTAAGGTAAAACTTTTAAGCTAACAGAGGGGCAAATAGAAGACAATAATCCTAAAGAAGAGAAAACTAACATACATTAGATGGGACATAGAGAAGGAACTTGATACAATGGTAAACATATCTGTTAATATCAGTGAGTACATTAAATGATTTACATGAAGCAATTAAAAGAAAGATTTTCAAACTGGAAAAAACACAATGTTATACAGTTTACAAAAGACATTTGAAATATAAAAGTACATAAAGACTGAAAGTAAAAGTATAGAAGAAAGTTATAACATGAAAACAGTAACCAAAAGGAAGACATTGTAAATAATAAAATAGACTTCAAAACAAAAAGCATTACAAAACATAATGACTATCACTTTATGGTATTTTAAAAATTTGTATACACTTATTAGATTGACCTCAAAATAAATAAATCAAAATTTGACAGAATTACAAGGAGAAATAAACAAAGCTTTCATTTTAGCATTAACACTCCTATCTCTGTAATTGTGTACATATTTAAAGTGTTGAAAGGAAAAAAATCACCAAATTAAAATTTTATATCCAGCAAAATTGCCCTTCAAAAAGTAAAGGAGAAATAAAAGATTTTTCTCAAACAAAAACTGATGACCTTCAAACCTTCCATTAAAGAAATGTTAAAAGATTTTCTCTAGGCAAAAGAAAATTGATCAGCAACACAAATTCATTCAGGAACTCAAATATTCGTAAATAGCAGTGGAAGGGAATACATGAAAGTATAATTTGTTTTTTTCTTATTAAGTGATTTACAAAAGATAAATGTCTAAAGCATATTAATAATATATTTAGTGTTTATAGCATATGGATAAGTCAAATGAATGATGAATACTCTGTAATAAGGGATCCGCACAACATATAAGTGAAGTAGAAGAATGTTCTTTGAAAGTAAACCTAGTTAAAATATATATATTATAAACTTGAGGGAGATCACTAAAAATTTTTTTAAAAGAAATATAATTGATATACTAAGAGAAGACAAATGGAATTGTGTAAAATACTCAAAACTAGAGAAGGCAGAAAAAGAAACCTTGGAAACAAATGGAAAACAGTTACACATGGTTGATATTAATCCAAATGTATCTCAAGAATCATTTTAAATAAGAATGCTCCAAAGATACCCATTTAAGACAGAAATTGTTAGAATGGACAAATAGAATCCATCTATATGTTTTGGACAAGAGGCCCATTTTAAAAATAAAGAATCTGGGCTCCTGGGTGGCTCAGTCGGTTAAGCATCTGCCTTTGGCTCAGGTCATGATCCTGGGGTTCTGGAATCAAGTCTTGCAATGGGCTCCTTACTCAGAGGGGAGCCTGCTTCTCCCTCTGCCTGCCGATCCCCCTGCTGTGTTCTCTGCCAAATAAATAAATAAAATCTTTAAAATAAATAAACAAAGATTCTGAAAGGTTATAAGAAAAGCAATGGAGAAAGATATATACCACCATATATACTAAATCAAAAGAAATACGGACAAGAGAAGGATGCTGGAGGGTTGCCTGATGGCTCAGTGGGTACAGCATTTGACTCTTAATCTTGGGGGCATGAGTTCAATCTCCACAATGGGCAAAGAGCCTACAAAAAAAATGCTGGAATAGCTATATAATTTCAGATAAAGCGGACTTGAGAAAAATTAAAGTATCAGAGATAAAAAAAGAGGCACTACATAATGACAAAGGGATCAATTATGGAAAAAAGAAACATAAAAATCCTAAATATGTATGTACCTAACAAAAGTGTCAAAATACATGAGGGAAAAACTGATAAAACAGAAACTGATAAAACAGATAAATCTATTATCAGAGTTGCAGATTTCAACAACCCCCAGTCAGTAACTGACAGATTAAGCAGGCAAAATATCTGTAAGGATATAGATGACCTGAACAACATTATTAATCAACTTGCTCTAAATGGAATTTATAGAACATTCCATTAAATATCAGAACACATTTTTTTCAAGTTCACATAGAACATTCACTAAGAGTCCATGTTCTAGACCATTAAATACACCTTAACAAATTTAAAAGAACAGAAATCTTAAAAGTAAGCTCTCAATGGAATTAAAGTAGAAATCAACAACAGAAAGATGGAAAAACACAAATATTTGGAAATTAACACAATTTTAAACACATGAGTCGGGGAAAAATTCAAGAGAAATGCAAAAATATTTTGAATTAAGTGAAAATAAAATTAACCTATCAAAATTTTGGGGATATAGAAAAGCAGTGCTTAGATGGAAATTTCTAGCTTAAATGAGTATGTGAGAAAATGAAAAAAATATAACACCTATAACCTAAGTTTTCTCCTGAGGAAACTAAAGAAAGTAATTTTAAACCTAGTGCAAGCAGAAGTAAAGAAATTAATAATTAAAATCAATACAAGTAAAACAGAAAAAAAATCAACAAAACCAAAAGCCAATTCTTTGAAAAGGTAAAAAGAAAATTGATAAATCTCTTTCTTGCCAGGATATCAAGAAAAAAGAAAGAAGATCCAAATTAGCAAAATCAGAAATGAAAGTGAGGTTATCACTAGTGATTCCATGGACATTAAGAAGATAATGAAGGGATTCTATTAACAACTCTATGCCTACAAGTTTGATAACTTAAATACAATGAACCAATCCCCTTCAATGATACAAACTACTAAAACTCACACAAGGATAAAACAATAATCCAAATAGCCCTCTATTAAAGAAATTGAATCAATAATCCATAACCTTCCAAAGATAGAAATTACCAAGACCAAATTCTACCAAACATTTAAGCATCACCAGTGAACATTTAGAGATCACCAGGGAATTCTACCACACATCTGAATAAGAAATAATACCAATTCTCCACAATGTCTTCCATAAAACAGAAGTAGAGAGAATGTTTGATTTATTCTCTGAGGCCAATATTACCCTAATTCCAAAACCAGATAGAAGGCATTATCAAGAAAGGAAAATTACATATCAGTATCTCTCATGAACACAGACACAAAATCCCCAACAAAGTATCAGAAAACTGAATCCAACAATGTATAACAATCTTGCACCTAACAAGCAGAATTTACTGTATGCGTGCAAAGCTGATTCAACATTTGAAAATCAATCAGTATAATCCACCACATAAACAGCCTAAATAAGATATATATGATCTTATCACTTGATACAGGAAAAAGTGTATGACAGAATCCAACGCCCATTTATGACAAAGGTTCTCAAAACAGAATTAGAGAGGAACACCTCAATTTGATAAAGAATATCTACAAGAAACCTATAACAACATACTTAAGGGTAAGGAGGATGCTTCATCCTAGTATCAGGAACAAGTTAAGGTATTCTTTTCTCATTGCTCCCAGTAAACATCATCCTGGAAGTCCTAGCTAGTACAGTAACACACACAAAAAGGAAATAAAACATATACAGATTGGAATGGAGGAAATAATACTCTCTTTGCAGATGACATGATTGTCTATATAGAAATGCCATAGCATTGACAAACTCCTAGCTACAAGATCTGTAAGGCTTTAAAGCTAATATACAAAAGTCAATTGCTTTCCTATATACCAGCAATGAAATGGAATTTGGAAATTTAAAAATATCATAAATAACAGTACTCCCTGAATGCAGAATGTGCCTAAAGAATCTAAGTGTGTTACAAATATATGAAACAACCCCAATAAAAGGGATGGAGGAATAAGGTGTTGACAAAGGGTAACTTTGGAAGTGAATGGCATCTATAAAACTAAAGGCAAAAATTTCTCTACATATAAATATACAAAAATAATTAAAGATAAAAACATATATAAATATGCGTATATACACATGGGTTATTATATATCAATAGATCTCCTTGCTCTGTCAACTGCAAGGGCCTAGAAGCAATGATACCCCAATAGTAATGAGTACTCTTAGCACACAGATCTTGGTTTTGATACCATTCTCTAACCAAAGGTACCAGGGCCCCTTCGAGAAATGGCAAATTCTAGGACTTGGACAGGAAATATACAAGACTACCCCATCTCGTAGTGCCAGAAAATATTAAACACACACATACACGTGCACACAGACACACACAGTGATGGGTGGAGGTATGTTAAATACATACAAGTGCCAAGTGAAAGACCTCTCAATGGCCAAAGTTGGAACAACTAGAGCAATGAAAATATATGAAGTACTATTAGTTTACAATCCAAAGTATAAGATAAATATTGATTGCTGGACTATAAGGTAGTTATATTTTAACTTTTTGAGGAAACAATGGAAATTATTCAGCCATCAAAAAAGAATGAAATCTTGCCATTTGCACCAACAGTATAATGCTAAGTGAAATAAGTTAGTCAGAGAAAGCCAAATACCATATGCTCTCACACTCATATTTACAACTTGAGAAACCAAAGGGGAAAAAATGAGAGAAACATAGCAAGAAACAGACTCTTAATTATGGAGAACAATATGATGGTTACCAGAGGGGAGGGTGGTGTGGGCATGGGTTAAATAGGTGATAGGGATCAAGGAGTGCATTCGTCATGATGAACACTGGGTGACATATGGAACTGAATTACTATGCTGTATACCAGAACTAATGTAACCCTGTATGATAACTAACTGGAATTAAAATTGAAACTTAAAAAAAATAAGAGTCCATACTGATACCCTCAAGTAGGTGGAATGTAACATCCCACTCAGTCCTTCCTAAGTATGGACTGTGCATAGTGACTTTCCTCCAAAGAGGACAGTATGGAAAGGGAGAAATAAGAGTAACTTTACCATGGAGAGTCCTGACAAATACTACCTCAGCCAGGTCATGACAGTTAACAACAGTGGTGATATTCATAGTATGTACCCTTTCTTAAAAAAGCAAACTAGATGGGGTGCCTGGATGGCTCAGTCATTAAGCGACCACCTTCAGCTCAGGTCATGATCCCAGGATCCTGGAATCAAGCCCCACATTGGGCTCCCTGCTTAGGGGAGAGCCTGCTTTTCCCTCTCTCATCCCCCCTGCTTGTGTTCCCTCTCTCGCTGTCAAAAAATAAGTAAAATCTTAAAAAAAGTAGACACCCAACATGGGGCTTGAAACTCATGATCCCAAGATCAAGAATCACATGTTCTATGGACTGAACCAGCCAAGCAGCCTTGATAACATGTGTCTTTTATATAAATGTGGTGAGTATAGCACTTACCTCTCTGGTCCTCTTCCCGAAATCACTTAATGCCTGTGTAACCAAAGAAAAAAATCAAGCAAACTGAAATTGTGGGACATTATACATAATACCTGACCAGTACTTCTCAAAAGTGTCAAGGGCATCAAAAACAGGTTAAGTGAGAAACTGTCACAGCCAAGAATAGCCTATGGAGACAAGACGACTAAATGTAGGGTGGTAACCTGGATGGGATCCTGGAACAGAAAAAGGGCATTAGGGAAAAACTGAGGAAATTTAATAGGTACCTTGGTAAATAATAATGTATTTTTTGGTCAGTATTGGTTCACTGTGACAAATGCATCATACTAATGTAAGATGTTAATAGAGGATATTGTGTATGGGGTATACAGAAACTCTGTACTATCTTGGCAATAATTCTGTAAGTCATTAAATTCTAAAATAAAAGTTTATTCAAAAAACACTAAAAGCAAATGAAAGGCTAATGAAGAGCTGGGGTGGGGGGAGGGGAAAGGGGGAATCACATAAGTAGATAGATCTGCTGAAATGGTAAGGCAGGGCTTAACAGGAATTTCCTGAGACAATTCCTCCTAAGAAAAAAAGCGTCAGCAGACATGAGATTACCAGGTGAGAACAGCACAGCATCTGGTCACTCAGATTTTTCTGGCTCAATCTCCAGTATCTAAATCCAGTGGAGATGGCTATATGCAAAAACACAGACTGACAAAAATTCTGGAAAGGAGTGTTTTTTAAAAGCTTTATAAAATATCAACGCCCAGTGACAATTGGGTACTACCCACCTGAATTAGGGTAATTCTGCTATCGGTAGAGAATTCTCCACCTTTCTGTTGAGACAGTGTTGCTTTAGTCCAACATGGTCTCCAGCCCACCAGTAACAGTGGAGGCTTCAGGAGGGTACAGAGCCCCTGAGAAGGGGCACAATGCCCAAGAGACATGGCATTATCCAGGGGAGAATGGCACCCACCTTTTATCTGACTTCTTCCTGGACACAAGTGAGACCTCTTACACCTCCACCAAACATTTGACAGAATTCTGGTCCTGCTACTGCAGAGCAAATCATAGGACCCAGCCCAATACAGTTCACACTCATTACCTCATCTGATCTTCTCCACGACCCTGGAAGGCAAGTTCTACCCCATTCAACAGATAACAAGGCTGTTTGTTACAGCAATGGATCTGTATTATCAGCCAGGTTGAGTCTTCCAGCTTCCAGTCTCAAACCTGAGTTTTATGAAACACTTTATATCCTGACCAAGAATTTTTGGTGTTTCCACTATATTCATGAGCTAACTGAATGATTATTTTGATTGTTTGGCATATATTGTGTTCATGATATAAGTAATCTATGTTTTTTAGGAGAAAATACACAATGAACAAAAAAGAACAAAAAAAATCACCCACAGGTAATCAGGACATAGTTTTCAGAGTTTTCTTTGTACATAGATCACTAGGTAAATACCTTTGTAGTTTTACAAAAATGGACTGATGCCATATATATGGTTCACCAAACTTTTTTCTTTTTAATTTTACAATATGCCATAAACATTTTTCCATGCAATGGACAAAAATCTGTTACTGAACATCAAAGGCTGCAGCTGGCTAACAGAGTGATAGCTAAAGCAAGTATTAGTATAAGGTTAAAGCACAGGGCCTGGACAAATGCCTGCCAGGGGCACTACACAAAAGGAATGCCTTCAAAGCCCCTCTGTGGGGCCCTGGACCCACCCCTGAGTTCCCTTGGGCCCCTCGGGTGGAAGGGGTCCTGTAAACTTTTTTGCATCCACATAAACCCCCCCAATTTCTGTCTGGTTTTCTTCACCTCATCCTCTACCCTGGCCATCTCGTCAAATTCTCTTATCATCTCCTCGTTGCTCAAATGCATATCGTGTATAGCCTCCTTATATTCCTTGAGGCACTGAGCCAGCCCCTTGTTGGTTTTTCTTTTGGCCTTCCTGGGTACATCATCCCCGGCTGGGCGCTTTCCTGCAACCCTTGGTTCGATGGCTGGCTTTTCTTCTTTTGGCTTTTCCTCATTCACTGGCTTTCCGTCATTCTCTGATTTTCCTTCTTTTGGCTTTCCCTCACTCACTGATTTTCCTTCTTTTGGCTTTCCCTCATTCACTGGTTTTCCTTCTTTTGGCTTTCCCTCACTTACCGGTTTTCCTTCTTCTTTTGGCTTTCCCTCACTTACTGGTCTTTCTTCTTCTTTTGGCTTTCCCTCACTTACTGGTCTTCCTTCTTCTTTTGGCTTTCCCTCACTTACTGGTCTTTCTTCTTCTTTTGGCTTTCCCTCACTTACCGGTTTTCCTTCTTCTTTTGGCTTTCCCTCACTTACTGGTCTTTCTTCTTCTTTTGGCTTTCCCTCACTTACTGGTCTTCCTTCTTCTTTTGGCTTTCCCTCACTTACTGGTCTTTCTTCTTCTTTTGGCTTTCCCTCGCCCAACGGTTTTCCTTCTTTGTCTGGTTTTCCCTCATTTACTGGCTCTGCCTCGATCACTGGCTCTGCCTCCATCATCACTGGCTCTGCCTCCATCATCACTGGCTCTGCCTCGATCACTGGCTCTGCCTCGATCACTGGCTCTGCCTCGATCACTGGCTCTGCCTCGATCACTGGCTCTGCCTCGATCACTGGCTCTGCCTCCATCACTGGCTCTGCCTCGATCACTGGCTTTCCCTCGATCACTGGCTCTGTCTCCATCACTGGCTCTGCCTCCATCACTGGCTCTGCCTCCATCACTGGCTCTGCCTCCATCACTGGCTCTGTCTCCATCACTGGCTTTCCCTCCATCACTGGCTCTGCCTCGATCACTGGCTCTGCCTCGATCACTGGCTTTCCCTCGCTGTCTGGCTTTCCCTCGCTGTCTGGCTTTCCCTCGCTGTCTGGCTTTCCCTCGCTGTCTGGCTTTCCCTCGCTGTCTGGCTTTCCCTCGCTGTCTGGCTTTCCCTCGCTGTCTGGCTTTCCCTCGCTGTCTGGCTTTCCCTCGCTGTCTGGCTTTCCCTCGCTGTCTGGCTTTCCCTCGCTGTCTGGCTTTCCCTCGCTCACTGGCATTCCCTCGCTCTCTGGCTTTCCCTCGCTCTCTGGCTTTCCATCTTTTGGCTTTGTCATACTCTCTGGCTTTTCTTTATCCTTTAGTATTTCCTCATCTTCTGTCATTGTCTCTTTATCTAACTTTTCCTTGTCTTCCAAAGTACAAGCCAGTTCTGGCTTTCCCGTATCCTGTGACTGTTCTTTGTATTCCATCTTTTCTTCATTCTCAGTCATTCCATCATTTTCATTGCAGAGCTTTTCCATGTTGAGATTTCCCCTCCTTTTCCTGTCCTGGGGTGGGGAGAAGAGGAGACAAAGAGGAGACAAGGGAAACTGAGGGCTTGGGGGTGGAATGCAGGTCCGGATAGTGCAGGCATCTCTCCCCTTGTCAGGGTTCCCCTGACCTGGTAGGGCCTTTACGTGTGTTTTCTGCCCACCCTTTTAAGTGTGACCTCACACACGTGAGCCAACCATTTCTCCGGCAGGCCCTGCCATTTTCTCTACGTTTGCTCAGCATGGCAGAGTGTGTATAAATGCTTTAGGAGCTGGGAAGTGGCGCCCCATATTCTGCTAGTGCTGTACCCTCCACACTCCCCATCCCTGTCCAGAGACGCCCCTCCTTCACTGACCTGCAGGGATTCTGAACAGATTTCTCCTCCTTTTCTAGCCTTGCAGAGTGCTGAGAACTGACACGCAGACCTGCACACAGAAGGAGACAGGGGCTGCGCGTTTGGGTGGATGCACAGGGACTCAGCCCCTTTCCCGAATCCCGGCCCTCCTCATCCAACGTTTCCCTCCCCCACCTCCTCCGCCCCCCACACCCCAGCTGCCATTTCTTTTCACGCCTCGGGCGCCAGACCAGGATGTTTTCCAAACTAATTTTGGATCTCTGTGTCCTTCTCCTCCCGAGGCAACTCGCCTCCCCACCCTCGAGGTCAACTTTTTTTCTCCACGCATGGAGAGGTAGAGGGGGTTTATTTCCACTGTCTCACTGGCAGGACGCCCCCCAGCTCACCAGCTCCGGCTCCAAAATGGACGGAGGGCAGCGAGAAGGAGGTGCGGAGAAAAGGGACACGGGTGCTAGGGGTGTCCACTCTGCCCACCCTCCACCGCTTGGTCGCTAGCTCCCCCTTAGCCATTTTCCCACCGCCATCTCTACCTACACACTGGCCAGCTTCCCTCAACCCGGACCCCATCCCCACCCTTTTTCCTCTCCGTGTTCGTGCCTCACCCCCATTCCAGGGTTCCGCAGGAGGCGACGAAGGCCCTCACACTGACCTGAAAGAACCTGGAGCAACAATTACGAGCTCGCAGACCGCTCCGGATCCGACTGCAGGGGAAGAGGGCGGGCTCCCGGACTGGTGCCCACATCTGCGCCCCGACGGTCACGTGAGCGCCGCGTCACCCGAGCTCGCCCCCCTCCC
>LNAC01001021.1:47150-79239 GCA_002007465.1 Ailurus styani | reverse complement strand
CACCCCACCGCTTCCTGGAGCGCTTCCCCTCTCACCTCTCTGGGCCCTTTTGTCTTTTATCTCTTCTTGAGGTGGTCGAAGGAATAATTTTAATAAAAACCACAGAGGCTTTTTTTAATGGGTTGGGCGGTCGGGGAGGAGTCTTGACCATGTCGCTCTTAATTTCCATTGAAAGAACTAGAGCCAGCCCATGAAATCGTATGTGAACTTTCATGTGGTACATAGAATATTGCCCTTTATTTTTTATTTTAATTTTTAAAGATGTATTTATTTATTTTAGGGCGGAGGGGCAGAGGGAAAGGGAAAGAGAAAATATCCAGCAAACTCCCCATTGAGCTCCGAGCCCATGCAGGGCTCCATCCCACCACTCTGAGATCATGACCTGGGCAAAAATAAAGAGTCTGAGGCTTAACGAACTGAGCCACCCAGGCGCCCCAGAATATTGCACTTTAGAAAAAAATAGGAAAAATGTTCCCCTCAAGATAAAATTGTTCCTTTTTCCTGACATGTGTAAACATAAATTTTCTAATTATTTTAATCTAAAAATAAAATCATATTTGAAGCAGAATAAAGGAACGATTAATTTTTTTTGTAAGTGAGAGACTAAACATACAAGGGACAATGACCTGACCATACATGACAATAGAACTGGGACCCGCAGCCTCTGCAGCAAGCAGCCCAGGAAGCCAAACCCTAGCCTCTGAAGCAATCTTCGGGACTTGATCTTTGACTGCCAGCCTATTTTTGCCCCCCCTCCCAAGAGAAATCCAAATATACTCCCCAAACCAATCATACAAGATGTCCTGCTTTTAGTTAGTTTGCTTCCAGCTTCCCCATGCCAACCACCTCCATCAGAGTATTTAAAGTCTTCTCATTCCTTGGAGCTAAAGCTTTTCCACTCTGTAGAGACTTTCAGTCTCTGCCAAACACGAGTAATAGTGGCCGAGTCCCTTGTTATAACAAGTTCTGATTAAGTAATCTATGTTTAAGTTTTTTGTGTGGAAGGCCTTTAAAAATATAATAACAAAGATGTGAACAATTGAAAACGTTGATAGATTTGACTACCTGAAAATGTATACCAATTTTTTTAAACAATGGTACCATTTTCACTATTTTTTTTATTTTATTTTTATTCTTTGCCCAAGGGGTACAGGTCTGTGAATCATCAGGCTTACATCTTTCACAGCATTCACCAAAGCACAAACCCTCCCCAATGTCCATAGCCCATCCACCCTACCCCTACCCTCTCACCCCCCAGTAACCCTCAGTTTGTTTTGTGAGCCATTTTCACTATTTTTAAAAGGATTTTATTTATTTGACAGAGAGAGAGACAGCAAGAGAGGGAACACAAGCAGGGGGAGTGGGAGAGGGAGAAGCGGGCTTCCCGCTGAGCAGGGAGCCCGGATGAGGGGCTCAATCCCACAGTCCCACAACCCTGGGATCAAGACCTGAGCTGAAGGCAGACACTTAACAGCTGAGCCACGGAGGCACCCTGTGTACCAATTTTGTAAGGGATTGGGGACACATGCACTCTTCCCTGCTCTAGTTGAGTGGAATGGTAAAAACTATTCTGAAAAGTAAGCTGGTAAATTGTTTTAAAATAATATTTTTTATTTTGGTTCAGTAATTCCACTTCTAATTTTACCCATGGAGAGAATTAATAATGTGCTAAAATATAATTTTATTTTTGAAAAATGCTTTATATTTTAAAAATTCCCATAATAACTGTTTACTACGCATTTATTCTTTGCTGGAACTGGGGCTACAGTATTAATTATGTAGGCTTTGTTTATAACAGAAAAAATAGAATTTCACAATTGTCCATCATACAGATTTAGTTACATAATCTTCTTAATACATTTGTTTACCCTGGTTATCTTCGGATGTTTGGTTAAGAAAAAAAATAAAATGTTGGGTTCTCAATACACAGTAGAAATTATTAACTATTTATAATCCCCAATTACTATGGGTGGTGGGACATAAAGGATAGTCACAGAATGTGGTATTGCCCTCTAGAGAATGCCACCTATGTGCCAGGAACTGTGTTAGCTACTTTATCTTACCTGATGTGGAATTTATTTATTTATTTATTTATTTATTTGACAGAGAGAGAGTGAGAGAGAGAGAGAGCGCACAAATAGGCAGAGTGGCAAGCAGAGGGAGAGGGAGAAACAGGCTTCCTGCAGAGCAGAGAGCCTGATGTGGGGCTCCATCCCAGGACCCCGGGATCATGACCTGAATGACCTGAGCCGAAGGAAGATACTTAACCAACTGAGCCACAGGCACCCCCAGAATTCATTTATACCTGATAAAGTAACTCACACTTCAAAGAAGCAGAATGATTTATAAAGCTATACACTTAACTCAGTGTGGTATTGGAATAAGCATAGCAGGAGGAATAAAACACAGAGATCCCACAACATACCTAAGTATAAAGGTTTTTAGTATCTGATAAAAATCCATCTCTGGTCAGTAGTGAAAAATAGGTGATTATAGAAATTACATTTGTATAGTTAAATAGTTTTTAAAAATGAAGATCCTTGGGGCGCCTGGGTGGCTCAGTCAGTTAAGTGGCTGCCTTCGGCTCAGGTCATGATCCCAGGATTCTGGGATCGAGCCCCATATCAGGCTCTCTGCTTGGTGGAGAGCCTGCTTCTCCCTCTCCCTCTTGCCTGCCACTCTGCCTACTTGTGCTCTCTCTCTGTCAAATAAATAAATAAAATCTTAAAAAAAAATGAAGATCCTTATTTTCTGACCTGCAATCAAGTTCTTATAGGCAAGTACAATGAAACAAAAGGCATCCAGATTATAAAGAAAGAAATAGAACTTCCTTTATTTGCAGATGGTGTGACCTTGTATATAGAAAATCCCAAGAAATCCACTAAAGAACTATGAGAACTAGTAATGAGTTCAGATCAATATATAAAAATTAATTGTGGGCGCCTGGGTGGCTCAGTGGGTTAAAGCCTCCGCCTTCGGCTCAGGTCATGATCTCAGGGTCCTGGGATCGAGGCCCGCATTGGGCTCTCTGCTCCGCAGGGAGCCTGCTTCCTCCTCTCTCTCTGCCTGCCTCTCTGCCTGCTTGTAATCTCTCTCTGTGTCAAATAAATAAATAAAATCTTTAAAAAAAATTAATTGTATTTCTCAATGCTAGGAGTGAACAATTTGAAATGGAAAGTAAGAAAACATTTCCATTTAAAATGGCATCAAAAGGAATAAAACACTTAGAAATACATTTATTAAAAAGTCTAAGACTTGTACACTGAAAACTATAAAATAATGTTCAAAGAAGTTAAAGAATGCTTAAATAAATGGAAAGATATCTTATGTTCATAGATTGGAAGACCTAATATTGTTAAGATGGGTAACATTTCCCAAATTGATCTACAGATTCAACACAATCTCTGTCCAAATCTCAGCTGCCTTGTTTGCAGAAACTTACAAGCTGATCCCCAAATTCACATGGAAATGCAACAAACCCGGAATAGACAAAACAATCTTGAAAAGGAAGGGCAGAGTCAGAGGCCTCAAACTTCCAGATTTCAAAACTTACTATAAAATTATGGGAATCAAGACAATGTGGTACTGTGATAAGGCAATAGAATTTAGAATCCAGACATAAACCTTCACATTTACAGTCATGGATTGTCAACTAGAGTCCAAAGAAAACTCGATGGTGAAAGAATGGTCTTTTCAACAAATGGTGCTGAGACAATTAGATATCTACAAGCAGAAATGAATTTGGACCTCCACCTCATACCATATACAAAACTTAACTCAAAAATAAATCAAAGTCCTGGGGACACCTGGCTGTCTCAGTCAGTGGTGCATGCAACCCTCGATCTCAGGGTCCTGAATTCAAGCCCCACTTTGAGCATACGGCTTACATAAAAAAATTAAGTTAAAATAAATCAAACTCCTACATGTAAAAGCTGAAGCTATTAAACTCTTAGAAGAAAATAGAGTTGTAAGTCTTCATGACCTTGGATTAAGCAATTGTCTCTTAGATATGACACCAAAATCTCAGACAACAAAAGAAATATAGATAATGGGACTCTATCAAAATGTAAAATTTTTGTAATTCAAAGGAAAACATCAAGAAAGTGAAAAGGCAATCCACAAAATGGAAGACAATTTTGGAAGTAATATATATGATAAGGGACTTATATCTAGACTATATAATGAACTGTTGGAACTTGATAAGGAAACAGATAACCCAATTTTACTTCGGGGATTTTGAGGCTTTTTAAAATTGAAATATATTTGACCTATAACATCACTTAAATTTAAGGTGTACAACACATTGATTTAATAAAGTATATTATAATATGGTTGCCACTGTGGTGATAATTAGGATCTCTATCATGTAACATAATTATCATTTCTTATTAATGGCTGGAATAGTTACCATCTAGTCTCTTAGTAAGTTTAATGATTATAATCTAATATTGTTACCTATATTCACTGTACTGTGCATTAGATCTCTAGGACTTAATTACTATTCATTGTAAGTTCTTAACCTTAGACAATGTCTGTCCCATCCCCTCACTTCTTAGGCCCTAGTAAGCACCATTTTACTCCCTATTTTTACAAGTTTGGCTGTTTTAGATTCCACATATAAGTGATATTGTACAGTATTTGTCTTTCTCTGTCTGACTTGTCTTGCTTGGCATAATGTCCTCAAGATCTATCCATGTTGTCACAAATGGCAGAATGTCCTTCTTTCTCATGGCTGAATAATATTACATTTTATAAATATACCACATCTTCTTTATCCCATTCATTTTCTGCACAGGAAAAGAAACAACCAACAAAAAGAAAAAAACAGCCTACAGAATGAGAAAATATATTTGCATACCATCCATTAGATAAGAGGTTAATATCCAAAATATATAAAGAACTCATACAATTCAAAAACAAAGAAACTCAAACAATCCTATTTAAAAATGGACACAGGAACTAAGTAGACATTTTCCCAAAGAAAATGTCCAAATGGCCAACAGATATATGAAAAGATGCTCAGCATCACTAGCCATCAGGGAAATGCAAATCAAAACTACAGAGAGATATCACCTCACACCTGTTAGAATGGCTATCATCAGGAAGAGAAGAGATAAGTGTTGGTAAGGATGTGGAGAAAAGAAAAAGACTTGTACACTGTTGATATGGAAATGTAAATAAGTTCAACCACTATGGAAAACAACGTGGAAAAAAAGAAAACAATGTGGTAGTTCCTCAAATGTTTTCTAAAAAATTAAAAATAGCAATTCCACTTCTGGGTATATACCTGAAGAAAATGAAAACAGGATGTTAAAGAGATACCTGAACTCACTTGTTTATCACAGCATTATTCACAATATCTGAGATATAGAAACATCCTATATGCCCATCAACTCAATTTTGAAATGAGCAAAGGATCTGAATATATATTTATGCAAAGAAAATATAAAATGGTCAATAAGCACGATGTGTTCAACGTCATTAGCCATCAGGGAAATGCAAATCTAAACCACAATAAGATAAATCTTCATATTCAAAAAAAGACAGATAATAGCAGGTGTTGACAAATATGTAGAGAAATAGGAACCATCACACACTGATGGTGGAAATGTCAAATGGTATGGGCACTGTAGAAAATGGTGAAAGAACCCAGTCACAAAAGACTGCATATGGTGATTTCACTCAGATGGGGAATTTAAGAAACAAAGCAAATGAACAAAGAAAAAAAAGAGACAAAAAAAAAACCCAGACTCTTTTTTTAGATTATTTATTTATTTATGTGAGAGAGAGTGAGTGAGAAAGCATATCAGTAGGGACAAGGGGAAAGGGAGAAGCAGACTTCCCTGCTAAGCAAGGAACCTGACCCTGGGCTTGATCCCAGAACTCTCAGATCATGACCTGAGACACGCTTAACTGACTGAGACACAGGTGCCCCGACTCTTAAATATATAGGACAAACTGGTAGTTACTGGGGGGCGGGGGGAGGGGAATAGGTTGGGGACAGGTGAAGGAGATTAAGAGTACCTTATCATGATGAACACTGAGTAACACAGAATTGTTTAATCACTATGTTATACATCTGAAACTAATATAACACCGTACATTAATTATACTGGAGATAAATAGATGATAGATAGATACTTATAACCTTCCAGACACTCCACACCAAAATAAATAAATAAATAAAAAGACGACATATGGTATGATTCCATTAATACGAAACATCTAGACTAGGCATATTCATAGAGGCAGAAAGATTAATAGTTGCTTAGGGCTTGGTTGGGGAAAGTTAGGGGAAAATGAGTAGTGACTGCTAACGAATAATACAGTTTCTTTTTGGAGTGATGAAAATGTTCTAGGGCGCCTGGGTGGCTCAGTGGGTTAAAGCCTCTGCCTTCTGCTCAGGTCATGATCTCAGGGTCCTGAGATCAAGGCCCACATCGGGCTCTCTGCTCAGCAGGGAGCCTGCTTCCTCCTCTCTCTCTGCCTGCCCCTCTGCCTACTTGTGATCTCGCTCTGTCAAATAAATAAATAAAATCTTTAAAAAAAAAGAAAATGTTCTAAGATTGTGGTGATGGTGGCACCACTCTGAATAAGTAAAAACCAATGAATCATGCACTCTAAATGGATAAATTATATGCTATGAGAATCAAAGCTGTTATAAAAAATATGTCATAATTTTTGGTGAATTCAAAGTATTTTATTATATAGATTTTCTAGTCAACAGATTGAATTAAGCTCACATAATTTTTTCTCAATTAGGGATGTTTTTGTATTTATATATTGGTGCATTTCTATGGTCATTTTCTTTGGATTTATTCTTTTTTTAAAAGTAAACTAAACAAAACTAAACTAAATAAAATAAAATAAAATAAAATAAAATAAAATAAGATAAAATCTCTACCCCCAATATAGGGCTTGAACTCATTACCCAGAGATCAAGAGTCGCATGCTCTACCAACTCAGCCAACCAGGCACCCCATCTTTGGATTTATTCTAAGAAATTGAATTGGCAGATCTAAAGTCATGAAAATTTTAAGGTTTCTTGATACACATAGCTAAAAATTTAACCATATTGTAAATTATAAGAATTTCAGGGGGCACCTGGGTGGCTCGGTTAAGCATCTGACTCTTGATTTGGGCTCAGGTCATGATCTCAAGGTCCTAAGATTGAGCCCTGTGTGGGGCTCAGTGCTCCGTGAGGAGTCAGCTTCCCACCTCCCTCTGCCCCTCCCCTTGCTGGTGCACTCTCTTTCTCTCTAAAATAAATAAATTAATATTTTAAAAGTTTTCAGAAAAACATAAACATATATAATGTAGAAAGTAGATTTGCATGCTATGTATTGAACTTTTATTATGCTTATTTCCTACACAAGGTTTCTATATTTAGTGGAATTATACCATATATATTGTTCAACTACTTGATTCTTCCACTTAAAAGTGTATCTTCAGCACTTTCTCATGTCATAGAACTACCTATGCATTTCAACTGTTGCATGTGATTCTACTCTTTAGATTTATCACATTTAATCAAACCCCAATTAACATTAAAAATGTTCCATACTTTCACTATTAACATTGCTCCAATGAACACACACACACACACACACACACACACACACACACACACACAGATAGCCTTTTTAGAGAAAGAACTGTAGTCCATAGAAAAAAAGAACTTGGGGCGCCTGGGTGGATCAGTCGGTTAAGCATCTGCCTTTGGCTCAGGTCATGATCCCGGGTCCTGGGATGGGACCCTGCATCAGGCTCCCGGCTCAGCAGGGAGCCTGCTTCTCTCTCTCCTCCCCATGCTCTCTCATTATCTCTGTCTCTGCCACTCTCTCTAATAACTAAATAGAATCTTAAAGGAAAATAGAACTGCATTTTACAAGTCATTTAATTTCTTTTTTTTTTAAAGATTTTATTTATTTATTTGACAGAGAGAGACACAGCGAGACAGGGAACAGAAGCAGGGGGAGTGGGAGAGGAAGAAGCAGGCCTCCTGCCAAGCAGGAAATCCAATGCGGGGCTCAATGCGGGGCTTGATGCAGGGCTCAATGCAGGGCTCGATCCCAGGACCCTGGGGTCATGACCCAAGCCAAAGGCAGATGCTTAATGACTGAGCCACCCAGGCACCCCTGAGTCACTTAATTTCTATCATACTAATTACTGCTGCTTTAAAATGCCCATATTTGTCAATATGACATACAGATGTTTTTCAAAGTTATCTGTCATATTGGCCCCATACGCATCATATTATGTAAAAAGTCATTTTAAGAACTTGAATCCATTAAGACGTGTGCATGTGTGTGTGTGTGTGGGGGTACATATGTGTGTGTGTGTGTCCGCTATGGATGTCTTGCCCATAAGGGTGCCTGGGTGGCTCGGTTGGTTGGGCATCTACCTTCAGATCAGGTCATGATCTTGGAGTCCTGGAATTGAGCCCCACATTGGGCTCCTTGCTCAGTGAAGGGCCTGCCGCTCCCTCTGCTTGTGCTCTCTCTCTCTTTCTTTCTCACTCTTGCTTTATCTCCAATAAATAAACAAAATCTTTTAAAAGAATTAATAAAATGCAAGATGCCTGGGTGGCTAAGTTGGTTAAGCAGCTGCCTTCGGCTCGGGTCATGATCCAGGGTCCTGGGATCGAGTCCTGTCTTGGGCTCTTTGCTCAGCAGGGAGCCTGCTTCCCTCTCTCCCTCTGCCTGCCACTCTACCTGCTTGTTCTCTCTCTGTCTCTGACAAATAAATAAATAAATAAAATTAATAAAATACACCATAATTGGGCTGTGGATGGGACACTCGAAGTGAAAGTGTGAGAGACACATGTGAAATCTGGAAAAGAGAAAGGCAGACGAAGTTTGATGTTGAGGACCAGAGTGGGAATTGACTATGTCTGATTATTCCTATGAGTGGATGATTGAGGTAGAAGGTACCTAGTGAGCAATCATGATATAATGCTGTGGTTTTGAGATGAAATGAGGGAATGGCTACTGCTTCACTAACAAATTATAAGCAACAACATGGGGAAAATAGCAGTAATAGGACAGGCATACCCAAATCAATTTTTTTCAATGCTACTCATATTATGAAATTTATTGAAAAGGATAAGGAAGGACTCAAACTCAGTACAGAAATGTCTAAATCCAAAAGTTCAAGAAAAAACACCCATTCAGGACCCCTCCCAACTGAAGCTGCTACTCTTAACTCATTCAGATTTATCTGACTTTGTTCTTTTCAGGCTATAAAATTTCATTCTTGAAATGTCAGAACTTAATTACTTACAACACTATGGGTATTATGGAGCATCCAATTGGAGCATCCACATACATTTCTGAGTCAGCCTCTGATGGCCCTGGAGCCTCTAAGCCACAGCCATTGGCCCTATATATGAGGAGGTGTCTCAAGATGAACCAACATGTGTCTTCCTTGGTTATTCCACCTGGGAGATTGAGGCGGAAGCGCCTCTGATTCTTTTTTTTTTTTTTTAATGAGCTCAACCTGTTTAAATTCAACAGACATAAAGCCACTCGGTCAGATTGCTATAGAGGTTTGTAAATGCTTCTTTCAATCTCTGTGTTTATGCTGTTGTGGGAGGGTAACAGTTTGTGGATCAGCACCAGCCCAGCGGGCACATTTTGAGTAGCAATGTCATGGAAGATGAAGCGACTTGCCTGAAGGATGCTGGGTGTGAGCATCTGAGGAGGAGCTCAAACCCAGGTCCTCTCACTCCAGGTGCAGAAAGACTTGCTCCTCCTGCGAGCCTGCCACTGCATCCACCTGAAGCCTGTCTTCCCCTGTAGCCATGGACAGAAGGAGGTCCCTGACGTGGGTAGCAGTCCTTTAAACCCAGCAAAGGAGACATCACTCCCCATTTTCCTCATCTCCCCCACTATAGGCAACCGCTACTTCTGTTTTAGGTCTCTACGGATTTGCCCATTCTGGACATTTCATAAGAATGGAATCATGCAATATTCACTTGTTCTTTTCACTTGCATAATGCCTTCGGGTTCGTCCATGTTGCGGCATGTATCAGTACTCCATTCATTTTTAAAGATTTTATTTATTTGGGGCGTCTGGGTGGCTCAGTCGTTAAGCATCTGCCTTCAGCTCAGGTCATGATCCTAGGGTTCTGGGATCGAGCCCTGCATCAGGCTTCCTGACCCTGCTTCTCCCTCTCCATCTGCTCCCCATTCCCTGGCTCATGCCCTCTCCCTCCCTCTCTCTCTCTCTCTGTTGAATAAATAAATAAAATATTTTAAAAGATTTTATTTATTTATGAAAGGGACGGTGGGGATAGGAGCAGAGGGAGAGGGACAAGCAGACTCCATTCTGAGCACAGAGCCCAACGCGGGGCCTTATCTCAGGATCCTGAGATAATGACCTGAGCTGAAACCAAGAGTCAGAGACTTAACTGACTCAGTCACCCAGGCGCCCCAGTACTTCATTCATTTTTGTTGCTGAATAATATTTGTCCGTGTTGTAGCATGTATCAGTATATTTGCTGAATAATATTTCAGCAATATTATAACAAAATAACAAAATAAAATTTGTTGCTGAATAATATTTCATTTATACCACATTTGTTTTTCCATTCATCAGTTGCTGGCCATTTGGGTTTCCCTCCACTTTTTTTGGATATTATAAACAATTCTGCTATAACCACTCTTTTATAAGATTTTATGTGGACATAGATTTTCATTTTTCTTAGGTATATATTTCAGAAGGAATTTCTGGGTTATATGTTAACTCTATGTTTAACCTTTTGAGGAACTGTCAGACTGGTTTACACAGTGGCTGCACAATTTTACTTTCCCATCAGCAACAATCAAGGGAGTCTCATTTTCTCCTCATCCTCTGTAGCACTTTGCTATTATCTGTGTTTTTGACTGTAGCCATGCTAGTGTGTGTGAAGTGCTGTCTTGCTGTGTTTTTGACTTGCATTCCCAGTGACTAATGATGTTGAACATTTTTTCATGTCCTTAGTGGACATTTGTATATCTTCTTTGGAAAAATGTGCATTCAGATCCTTTGTCCATTATTTCATTTGGTTATTTGTGACTTTATTACTGAGTTGTAAGTATTCTTTATATATTATAGATACTAGTCCCTTATCAGATATATGCATATATATTTGTAACATTTATAAACATTTTCTTTATATCTTCATTGACACTTAATATTTCTTGTCTTTTTAATTCTGGCCATTATGAATGGAGTAAGGTGATAACTTATTGTGGTTTTGATTTGCATTTCCCTGATGATGAGTGATGTTGAGCATCTTTTCATCTGTGTATTGACCATCTGTGTGTCTTTTTTGGAAAAATAACTATTCTGGTCCTCTGCCCAGAATAAATTGGATTATTATTTTTTTTTGCTGTTAAGTTTTATAAGTTCTTTATATATTTTAGATACTAACCCCTTCTTGGATATATTGTTTGAAAATATCTTCTCACATTCAGTTGGTTGCCTTTTTGTTTTGTTGATGGTTTCCTTCACTCTGCAAAAGCTTTTTATTTTGAGATAGTCCTGATAGTTTATTTTTGCTTTTGTTTTCCTTACCTTAGGAGACATATCTAGAATAATGTTACTATGACTTATGCCAAAGAAATTACAGCCTATGTCCTCTTATAGGAGTTTTATGGTTTTAGGTTTTACATCTAGGTCTGTAATCCATTTTGAATTAATTTTTGTGTGTGGTGTAAGAAAGCGGTCCAGTTTCATTCTTTTAAATGCAGCTGTCCAGTTTTCCCAGTAACATTTATTGAAGAGACTGTCTTTTCTCCATTGTATATTTTTGCCTCTCTTGTCATAGATTAACTGACCATATAAGTGTGGGTTTGATAGATGAATGAATAAAAAAAATCTGGTATATATAAGTGGAATATTTCTTAGCTGTGAAAAAGGATGAGAATTTGTCATTTGTAACAACATGGATGGACCTTGAGTGTATTATGATAAGTGAAATAAATCAGACTGAGAAAGACGAATTCACTTATATGTGAAATCTAAAAAGCAAAACAAATGAATAAGCAAACAAACAAAAAGCAGAATCAGACCTATAAATACAGAGAACAAACTGTTGGTTGTCAGAGGGGAGGAGGTAGGAGGATGGCAAAATGGTTGAAGAGGAGTGGGAGATAGAGACTTACAGTTTTGGAATGAATAAGTCCTGGGAATAAAAGGTACAACATAGGGAATATAGTTGATGGTTTATTATATTTTTGCTAATGGTTTTATAATAGCATTGTATGGTTACAGATGGTAGGTACACTTGTGGTGAGCATAGCATAAGGTACAGAGTTGTTGAATCACTGTGCTGTACACCTGAAACTAATTTATCATTGTGTGTCAACTATATACAAATAAAAATAAATAAAATGTCCCTCTCCTCATGACTTCTTTCTAAGATATATATTTTTCATATTAATTTACATTTTTGATAAATAATAATCTCAAAAATATTATTTTTAAAAAAAGATTTTATTTATTTATTCATTTGAGAGAGAGACACAGTGAGAGAGGGAACACAAGCAGAGGGAGTGGGAGAGGGAGAAGCAGACTTCCCACTGAGCTGGGAGCCTTACATGGGGCTGGATCCCAGGACCGCAGATCACGACCTGAGCCGAAGGCAGACCCTTAACCATCTGAGCCACCCAAGCGCCCCTGTATGTTTAATTTTTGAGGAAACACCGTAATGTTTTCCATAGTAGCTGCGACATTTTACATTCCCATAAGCAAAGCACAAGGTTTCCAATTTCTTCACATCCTCAACAATACTTATTTTCTGTTTTTTTGATAGTAGCCATCTTAATGGGTATGAAGTGGTATCTCATTATGGTTCTGATTTGCATTTCCCCCATGATTTGTGATGTACATCTTTTCATGTGTTTATTGGTCATCCATATATTTCCTTTTTTTAAACTTTAAAAAAAAGATTTTATTTATTTGTAAGCCTGAGAGAGAAGGAGAGTAAAAGCAGGGGAAGTGGGAGAGGAAGAAGCAGGCTCCTTTCTGTGCAAGGGGCTGGACACAGGGCTTGATTCCAGGACCTTGGGATCATGACCTGAGCCCAAGGAAGACGTTTAACTGACTGAGTCACCCAGGTGCCCCTATCTGCATATTTTCTTTAGAGAAATATCTATTCAAGTCCTTTGCCTATTTTTAAATCTGTGTTTTTTGTTGTTGTTGAGGTTTTTTTTTAAGTTTGTATTTATTTATTTGACAGAGAGAAAGAGAGAGATTACAAGTAGGCAGAGAGGCAGGCAGAGAGAGAGGAGGAAGCAGGCTCCCTGCTGAGCAGGGAGCCCGACTCAGGACTCAATCCCAGGACCCTGAGATCATGACCTGAGCCAAAGGCAGAGACTTTAACCCACTGAGCCACCCAGGTGCCCCTGTTGTTGTTGAGTTGTAAGAGTTCTTTATATATCCTGGATATTAACTTCTTATCAAATATATGGCTTGCAGATTTATTTCCCATTCAGTAGTTTGCCTTTTCACCCTCTTGATTGCTTCCTTTGCTGCACAGTTTTTAAGTTTGATGTTGTCTCATTTGTCTATTTTTGCTTTTGCTGTCATCTCTAAGAAATAATTGCCAAATCTGCATCATAAAGATATCTCCTATGTTTTCTTCTAGGAGTTTTATAATATCAGGTCTTAAATTTAGGTCTTAAATCCATTTGGAATGAATTTTTATATGTGGTATAGGGTAGGAGTCCAACTTCATTTTTTTGCATATGGATACCCAGTTTTCCCAGAATAATTTGTTGAAAAGACTGTTCTTTTCTTATTGAATGGTTTTGCCATTCCTGTGAAAAATCAACTGATCATATGTGTGAAGATTTACTTCTGGGCACTCTGTTCTATTCCTTTGATCTAAAGGTCTGTCTTTATGTCAACATCACACTGTTTTGATTACTGTAGCTTTGTAGTAAGTTTTAAAATTAGGAAGTGCGAGACCTCCAACTTCTTTTTTTCCAGATTATTTTGGTTCTTCAGGGTCCCTTGAGATTCTATATGAATTTTAGGATAAATTTTTCTATTTATACAAGAAGTCTCATTGGAATTTTGATAGGGATTTCATTAATCTATAGTTCACTTCGGATAGTTTTGACATCTTAGCAATATTAAGTCTTCCAAACTTGATTTTTATGTGTTGATTTCATATCCTATAACTTTGCTGTATTAGTTTATTAGTTCTAACAGGTTTTTGTGGAATCTTTAGGTTTTTCTACATATTAAAGCATGTCTTCTGTGAAGAGATGATCTTCCATCTTCCTTTCCAGTTTGGGTGCTTTTAATTTATTTTTCTTACCTAACTGTCTTGGATAGAAATTCCAATACTATGTTGAACTGAAGTGGTGAAAGTAGGCAAGCTTGTCTTGTTCCTGATATTAGAAGAAAGGTTTTAGACTTTCACCATTGAGTATGATGTTAGCTGTGGGTTTTTCACATTGTACTTTTAAAAGTCTCTTATTATTTACCTATCCTAAGGCCAGCAAGAAAAGCCAAGAAACTTTCTTCCCCAGACTTCACCTACAAGATGTGTAAATTGGGGAAATTCTTTTCTCAAGGTTACCAAACTATCTCAGAGTTCCTGATCAGCCTATAAGGAAGAGCTTCTTTCTCACCTAAAAGACTGGAGACCCTGTCAGCCAAGTATCAAACAAGTTTTCTTCAGTGGGTTCTTTAGAGTCAATCTTATTGCTCTAACTATAGCTGGTTATACCCAATTAAATGAATATCATTCTCAAATATGGTATCTCAGGCAAGGCCTTAGTTGCATAACCAAAGTTTCTAATTTTATCCTGTTAAAAACGAGCACACACTTTTTTGGCTGGTCTCCAGAGCATTTATTCTTTCCCAGGGGGGAGGGTGCAAGGGTCCAGTGGTCTGAGGGGTCCAGACCCCTACATGTACTACATGAAGGCATAGTTGGCATTGAGTATCTCCTTGTTCATGTACAGCCCATGAGCTCACCCATCATGGGGGTTACCCAGTGTACTGTGTGGAACACAGGCTTGCCCACGTTCCAGTCAGTCACATCCTTCATGATGATGGCCTCCTTCTCCAGATTCTCCCCGAAGCATCTTCAGGACCCTCCATCCTTCTCTGCTTGCAACAGTGGCATCGGCACAATGCAGTCCTCCAAGTTCTCAACTTGCAGTCTCCTGCCTTCCTGGTTCCACTTTGTCCTGCTCTAGTATCCTAAAAGCAATGTCTCAATGCCCACAGCAAGCATCCTGTCACCCAACAGGTTCTACTTATAGTTGATGGGACCATAGGACACCCCCCTCTCCCTCCCACATGCAGGGGCATGTCCTATTTCACCTTCATTGCTACCATGCTCCAAGGAGCACACATTATTACTGAATCTGTGCAAATCATTATATTGCAATTAAAAGTAAGAAGATCCAATTAGAGTTTGTAAATTCTACATAGGGTTGGGGGTCAGTGAGAAAAAAAGTCATTTACAAATGTTTTATTTCAATTTACAAATGCAGTATGTAGTCAATTGTTATGGGTTATAGATAGTGTCAGAAAGATGTAGGGCCACATTGTATATCCATAATATAGATGAAAACAGTATCAACAATATTCTAAACAAAAACTACAGTCATCCCTCATCAGGTCATTCAGTCCTATAAAATTAACTCTTGTTCTGCTGGATCTTGGGTTAGTAGTCTCATGGACCCATCTGCTTCTGAACCAAAAAAGCATTCTGGAAGTTAGGACTCCATCCACTGGTATGGTTTAAGTTGCTGAAGCAAAGACTTCAGAAGTCCATGTCCACAAATGTACTCTTTCAAGTGTCAGTAGGCTAAAATACCTAGCATAGTCCTTTTTGGGGAAACAGCTTCTTTCTAGCAGCACAACAACTTTGCATGTATCCACATTGGCCCTGTAGGCTAGACTCGAACATTAGCTCATCTGAGTCACTGAAGAATGCCTTCTGTTGATTTCCAGAGCATGAGAGCTTCTGCGAAGCTGTTAACACAGCATTTCCCACTCACCTTTTTATCTAGGAGGAGATTATCCTAAGAGTTTTTTGTTGCCTCCTGAATTATGATGAGGTGTGAGTCTTTCTGCGTCTCTCTTTTGAGGTATAGCTATAGGCTATAAAGCTGTTGAGCTGCAGAACAATATTGACTCCCCCCAGAAATAGGGTGTCCTATAAACCACGTTGCAGTCTTCTGGCCCCTTTTGTGTTTTTTCCCAATGCTAGGGACAAGAAGAACTGTTACCTTTGGCTACTCAACCTTTTAATATCTATGTAAGTAATGCACTGTCTGAATATTAACAGGGCTCACTCACTGTTTTCTTTACTAAGCATATTTTCATCCTCTCTGTGTTGCAATCGATTTCCGCTGCGCTCTTTTTTTTTTAAAGATTTTATTTATTAATTTGACACAGAGAGAGAGATTACAAGTAGGCAGAGAAGCAGGCAGAGAGACAGGGAGAGGAGGAAGCAGGCTCCCTGCTGAGCAAAGAGCCTAATGCGGGCCTTGATCCCAGGACGCTGAGATCATGACCTGAGCCGAAAGCAGAGGCTTTAACCCACTGAGCCACCCAGGCGCCCTCTGCTGCACTCTTGAAGCAGTCCCTCTTTACCGAAGACATAAACTCTGGCCTATAGCTGATTTCAGAGTCTTTGGTCAAGCATCAGAGTAAAACAAAACCTATTTATAGATGTGACATTTTGATTTATAATAAGAAATATAGACTTGGTTTTTGTCTCTCTTCCTAGCACAGAGCTTCTAAAACCCTTGGAATTTCTTAAGTGCAGAGAGCAATAATAATATCTTTTTTTATGTTAATGATGCAACTTGGCAAGACCTGAGGTAACCTAAGGGTGGGCTGGTTTCTAGGGGAACCGATCCTGTGATTAGAGAGCTGGAACTTTCTGTCCCACCCCACACCACCCTTTGGGGAAGGGAGAGGGACTGGAGATAGAGTTCTGTAACCATTGGCTAGGGGCTCTTGGGTGGCTCGATCAGTATGGCAAGAGATTCTTGATCTTGGGGCTGTGAGTTCAAACTCTACATTATGCATAGAAGTTACTGGAAAAAAAACTTAAAAAATAACTAATGGTTAATGATTTAATCAATTGTGCTTACATAATGAAGCCTCCATGAAAACCCAAGATGGGGCCCAGAGTTGTTCTGGGTTGGTGAACACATGGAGATCTGGAGAGGGCGGAGCATTTGGAAATGGTATGAAAGCTCTGCACCTTTCCCCCTACACCTTCCCTTATGCATCTCTTCCATCTGGTTGGTCCTGAGTTACATCCTTTTATAATAAACCAGTAATCTAATAAGTGCAATGATTAAGTGAAATAAGTAAATAAAATGTTTCTCTGAGTTCTATGAGCCAGTGTAGCAAATTAATCAAACCCAAGGAGGGGGTGGTTGGAACCTCCAAATCTATAGCTTATCAGTCAGAGGAATAGGTGACAACCTGGACTTGATATTGATGTCTGTAGTGGGGGGTAGGTTATCTACTCCAGGTAGCTAGCTAGTGTCAGTAGGAATTGTAGTAGATGACAGAGCTTAAATGGATGTGGTTAACTCATTTTATTTCTTTAAACAATTTTATTTATTTATTTATTTTAGAGAGAGAAAGAGCATGAGTGGGGCAAGGGGCAGAGGGAGAGGGAGAGAGAGAATCCCAAGCAGCCTCTGTGCTGAGCGTGGAGCCCTATGTGGGGCTCCAACCCAGGACCCTGAGATCAAGACTTGAGCTGAAACCAAGAGTTGGACGCTCAACTGACTGAGTTACGTAGGTGCCCCTGTGGTTAATTTATTTATGGTAACTTGCTGAAGTGAAAAAGCTGAGGAGCTTATAACAAGAATAATAAAATTGATAAGGAAGTTTTGTTTCTGTGGCATATAAAACAATGATAACAAAGACCATTCACAAAGTTTTAGACAAAACGTGTTTAAGGATCATTATTACGCATATCTTCAATGAACACAATGAATGTTACATCTGATTTGCAAAAAATAGATGAACATAATTTTTATAAAGAAATAAAAATCTCAAGATTTATAATAATCCACGGTACCTGGGTGGCTTGGTAGGTTAAGTGTCTGACTCTTGATTTTAGCTCAGGTCATGATCTCAGGGTTGTGAGCTCAAGAGCCCGTATCAGGCTTAACCCTGAGTATAGAGCCTGCTTGGGATTTTCTCTCTCCTTCTCCCTCTGCCCCTCCCCCATACCTGCACTCTCGCTTGTGCACATGTGTTCTCTCTCTCTCTCTCTCTTTCTCTCTTTTACTTTCTCCGTCTCAAAAAAAATAATAATCCCAGGACATAACATATACAATATACCATGAATATACCAAGCATGCAGTAAGAATATACACCAAGGGGATGTCAAATAGGGAGAGAGATTCAATAAGTCTAGAGTAGGTCCTAAACATCTCTATTTTAATAAAACTTCATAAGAAAGTCTTTACATTCCTCACTATATGTGAGATCTGATGCTTAGTTCCTGAACCTGTTTTGAGAGCACAAGCAGAACTATAGTTGTATTACTTGCATTATTAACTTAGCTCCACATTCATTGTTTTGTTCCCTACCTATGCTTTATGTATCTCTTAACCTCATACACAGCCAATCATTAATTTTGCATTTTTACTCCTGGTCCCTGTTTACGCACTGATTGTAGAAACCTAATGGGGACTGGACAGTAACATCTGTCTTGATGAATCTGACCGTACCAACTCCCGAATATCACCCCATTGTCTGGAAGAATGCTTACCTCCAGATTGTTCCAAGGTCTCCTCCCCCACAAAGTTTCAAGAAACCCCTTACCCTCCTCTCATGTATATAAGCTGTCTCCGGTCTCAAGGCAAGGTGGCTTTGGAAATGATCCTCTGCTTTCTCATTGGGTACCATTCTAATAGTAAAGTTTTCTTTACTTCAAAACTGGTGTCTCAAATATTGGCATACTGCGCATTGGGTGTACATGCAAGTTTGAGTTTTTGTAACCTATGTCCATGGTTTTACCTAGGTATCATTGTATAACTTGTAGTTTCCACCACATATTTTGTTTCTGAGATTCATCTGCATTCTATTTTTGACTGGTATATTGTATTTCACTGTATGATTGAACCATGATTTACTTATCCAGAATAATTCATTGATGGATGTTTGAGTTATTTTCAGATTTGTGCTTTTAAAAAGAGTGGTGCAAAGGCCTTTCTTGTACAGGTCTCCTTGGGCACACTAGACAGTGGTTCTGGGTATATACTTTTGGGTCCATTTGAGGTGCATCAGATAGGCACACTCTGCTAGATATGATCAAATTGCTCTGTAAGTTGATGCAAGGTTACAATTCAACAAATTGTGTATGAGAGTCCCCATTGCTCTGCATAGTCCATCTAAAGAGGAACTGGAGTACCTGGTTACAAACACAGGACTTTGAATCAAGCACATGGGGGTTATGATAGAATTTCTTTATCATAGTAGTTGTGTGGCCCTGGCACATATTTAACCTCTCTGAACCTCACTCTTATAACCTGTAAGAGGATATCCTGATACCAAGCAGAATATCTAGAATGTATAGGAGAGACTGGCAGCAAATGTTTGTTTCCTTCTCATTCCATCTTTTCCCCTCTGTAAAAGAGATTTTATTTTCCTCAAGATTGTCACTATGTCTTAGAGATAATTTTGAGAATGTTAAAAGAAGAAGGAAAACAGACACCCTTAGCTATATCATGTAACAGATTTAGGGTCATTTCTGTGATAAAGAATGCTATAGAATGAGTTGTCTGATGGGGTGGGGTGGGAGAAAAAGACTTAGTATTTTCTACTGAATGATTACGCCTTTGCTGTGGCCTTTTTGGGTCCAGTTGGTTCAATTCAGGTGTATTTATGAGCTGGGAGGCCGGGACCTTCTTGGGGCTCCAGAAAGATGAGACATTTTGTGACTATGGATCTATAGGGAGGGACACTGGAGCAAGAGTCAGAAGTGCTGCCTGACTCTCTGTGCCTGGGCCTTCACTGTTGACAGGACCTTGGGTGAGTCATCTCTTCTCTTCTCTCCTCAGGTACCAAAGAGAATTGTACCAGGCAGGCAGGTCAAAGAGGGTACCTGGATTGAGTAACAACTACATTCCAGGCACTATGCCATCTGCTTTACTTGCATTTTTCCCTTTTTGTCAATCACTTTTGCTCAAGTGGTCTTCATGGTGCAAAATCAAGCAACCTGTGAAAAAAACAATATTGGGAATCTAATTTAGATGGTAAGGAGGTAAAGAAATCCTCTCTGAGGGCGTCTGGATGGCTTAGTGGGTTAAAACCTCCGCCTTCAGCTCAGGTCATGATCTCAGGGTCCTGGGATCAAGCCCCCACATCAGGATAACTGCTCAGCAGGGGGCCTGCTTCCTCCGCTCTCTCTGCCTGCCTCTCTGCCTACTTGTAATCTCTCTGTCAAATAAATAATTAAAATATTTAAAAAAAGAAATCCTCTCTGAGAAATTATATTTGAAGAGTAACCTGAACTGTGAGCAGGCAAGAGCTAGGGTGGGAGACAATCCCAGGTGGGGGAGGGGTAGCATGTGCAAAGACCCTGAGGTGGGAAGTAGTTTGGCCCTTTTGGAATGGAGTGAGGCCAGTGTAGTGGAGTGATTGTGAGAGAGGGAGTGATCTCAGATACAACTAGTAAGGAAGGCAGGAGCCAGAGCTCACAGGGCTCTCTACGACATGGTTGGGAGTTTGCATTTTACCTGCAGAGCTCTGGCAAGGCACTGGAGAGTTTGTAACCAGGCGAGAGTCCACTTGCTTTTGGTAGCCAGGAATGTGTTGCACTCTGAGAGTCCAACAGTGAAATATCATTCTTCCCTGCAAACAGAGCAGAGCAACCATGAAGAGCAGCCCTGTGGATAGAGCTTCTGTTGCTGAGGTGACAGGACTGTGTCCTTGTTACTATGGAAACCTGATGTATGGCTAGTGGCTGGTGATGATACATGACAGGCTGTGGGCTGGCAAGTGAGACTCCTGATTCTCCCACCCTTGTGCATGTATTGCATAAGGTAAAGAGGGCTGGGGGCAGCTGATCCTTCATCAGTCTATAAGCCTTGCTAAGGGAGGACAGAGGTCGTGGAGACACACAGCTCACTTTCCTTGTCTGGGTCTGAAACACCTAGAAATTCTTCTTTCAAAAAAAGATTTATTTATTTATTTGAGAGAGAGAGAGAGGAGGGGGGGTGGGGGGGCAGAGGGAGAGGGAGAGGAAGAGAGAGAATTCCGAAGCCAAATCCCTGCTGAGTGTGTAGCCCCAAACGAGGCTGAATGCCATGACCCCGAGATCATGACCTGAACTGAAATCAGGAGTCTGACGCTCAACTATGTGAGCCATCCAGGTACCCCTGAAACACCTGGAAATTCTTATGTTCATGACAAGAGACCCATATTCCTCCATGACACTTTTTCTATTATAATAAAGATATTTGGGCACAGTTCCTGATCATTTGATATTCTTTAAAAGATACTATTATTATTCACTCAGGGCATAACCTTTTGCCTTAATAAACTATAATTCAGAAGGAATGTAGACCACATTTATTTAAATTTTATCTGTATCTACTGAACATTTTATTTTTTGCATTTTTTTCTGTCATAAACCATGTGAAGCTAGTTATCATTCCTACATTAATTTTAGTGGAACAAAGAGTTAAGACAAATATGTTTTAAGTGTACGTTGAATATCATTTTTATACTTCTCCTCAGTACCCTTACTACCTATCAGAATATCTTCTGTGTATGGTATTTCATAGTGGATTATAAATAGAAATAATTTATGTGCAGTTTAAAATGCCTCACAACCACAGTGAAAGTCGCTTACCTGACCTATTTTCCTCTATCCTGTTTCCCAAAGGTAACCACTACATCATCTGATTTTATTGGCATTCATTTTTCTATGTATACTGAAATATACATACATGAATATACATATATGGCTCTTTTCATCAATTGATTTCTTTTTCAGATATGAAATTGGAAACGCAGAATTAACACTGATCTACTTATGTTCTTCATTTAACAAATGACTGTTTTTAAAATTATTTTCATTAAGTTATGATTTAGAAAAAAATTCATTCCTTTTAGTATACAGTTCCATGAGTCTTAAAAAATACATACAATTGTGTAACAATCACCACAGTCAAGATATACAAGAGTTCCATCTTGTCAAAAAATTCCCGTTCCCTTTGTAGTCACCCATTCTCCCCATCCCAACCCTGACAACAATTTGTTTTCTGACCCTGAAATTATGATAGCTGTAGGTTTTCATTTTGTCTTTCCATATAAATTGTGTTCTATATATTTTTTATTTTTCTTGTGACTTCCTGTTTGACCCATGAATTAATTAGGTATGCATTGCTAAGTTTCCAAGTTTTTGGAGATTTACCTATGACCTTTCTATTATTGATTTTTAGAGTTTCATTTCATTATTATTAGATAACACATTCTGTTTGGTTTCAATGCTTTAAATTTTTTAAGGCTTGTTTTATAATCCAGGATACAGTCAATCTTGCTGAATGTTCTATGTCCACTTGAAGAGTGTGTATTCTGCTCTTTTGGGGAAGAGTGTTCTATAAATGTCAATTAGATCCAGCTGGTTGATGGTGGTGTTCAATTCATCTATAATCTTGCTGATGTTTTGCCTACTAATTCGGAGAGAGGACTGTTGAAGACCCCAATTATAGTTGTGGATGTGTTTATTCTATCACTTTTGCTGCATGTATTTTGAGATTGTTATTAGATATACTACAGTGCACATTTAAAATTGTTATATCTTCTTGGTGAATTGACTGACCCTCTTTATTTCTGGCAATTGTGTATACTTTCAAGTCTAAATTGTCTGATAATGTAGATGCTCCTCCTTTCTTTTGATTCATTCATCCTCTTAGTTTTAAGCTACCCGTATCATTATATTTGAAAAGAGTTTCTTGTAGACAACATATAGTTGGGCCTTTTTTTGTTTATTTTGTTCTTTAAATCCATTCTGACAATCTCAGTCATTTGGTTATGTATTTAGAACATTGAGAAGTAATGTAATTATTGATATTTCAATTTAGATCTACTACATTACTATTTTTTGGTTTGTCCCCTCTGTTTTTCATTATCCTGTTCCCTCTTTCTTGCCTTCTTTTGGCTTATTTGAATGCTTTCTAGTAATTCACTTTAATTTTTCTATTGTGATGTTGAATATACCTTTGTATTATATTTTTGTGGCTGTTCTATGGATTACAAATTACCTACTTATTTTCTCACGATCTATTTAGAATCAATACTTTACCACTTAAATTGATATTAGAAACTTCACCTTAATAGGTCCCCTCACCTTCCCCCCTTTATGCTATATTAGCTTTATTTATTATATCTACATGGAGATCTACACAGTTATCAATTATACCTACAAAACTCCTCAATGTTATAGTTTGCTGTGTTTTTCTAATATTTACCATGCTTTATGAAGCCCATGGAGCAGTATCTTCACATTCACTTCCTCCCTAGATCTCCAAGAGACCTCAACTGGGGTAGAAAGCAGTGGGAATGAAGAATTGCCTTCTACAGTGGTTTAAAAGTCACAATAATATCTAGGGCTCTTGGGTGGCTCAGTCAGTTACACATCTGCCTTGGGCTAGGATCATGATCCCAGGGTCCTGGGATCAAGTCCCACATCAGGCTCCCTGCTGAGCAGGGAGCTTGCTTGTCCCCCTCTCTCTCTGCCTGCTGTTCTCTCTCTCTCTCTCTCTCTCTCTCTCTCTCTCTCTGTCAAATAAATAAATAAATAATTTTAAAAAAGTAAACAAAATTCACAATAATAGTATAATTTAAAAGTAACAGGTTGTTATTAATAAGTTAAACAACACTTCGGGCAGCATCAAATGTCAATGCTCTGAGAGATTAAAGCATTCAGAGCTTTGGCAGCTTTACGACACAATGGAAAAAATTTTAGAGTAATTCCAGGTTCCACTACTGAGCAGGCTTTCAGAACAGTTTCCCTGATTTACTTAAGCTCTCCTAACTTCCTATCATGATCTGGATTATAGGATTAAGTAGGTAACTTGAAGTCGTAAGATTAAAGGAAATGCTACAGGGTGCCTGGCTGGCTCAATCTTGATCTTGGGGTCTTGAGTTCAAGCCCCACGCTGGGTATAGAGACTACTTAAAAAAAGATTAAAGGAGATTACAATTTAGAATATCACTTGTTTATATTAATTTTATAAACATTAATTTCTTACCCTCCATATCCTCCTTCCCAGAGAAAACACCTGTTCCGACTGATTCTATTCTATTTATCATTTTAAAAAAAAACAACAATTCACATACCCAGTTCTCTTGACTTTAGGTTCAGGATTTCATTTATATAATCATCATCATCATCATCAACATCATCATCGCTGTCACCACCAAGAGTGATTGTTAAGTACCCATAGGGAAGTTTAAATGACCCTTCCCTAACTCCTGGTGGCCCACCAGATACATAAAAGGTCATAGTGTGTACGAAGTGTTCGTCAGGTTTCTTTCATTATTGCTCCCTTCAAGGAGCCTTTTCAGACATTTTTTTTGCTGAATCACCTGAAGCCTCACTCCCCAGTGGAATATGACATTTTTAAGACCCCAAATGTAGTTTATCTGTTTGTATACTGTGGTCCTTTGAAGGTTCACAGACCATTGTAATATCTTTGAAAACTCTACCCCCAAGAACCAATCTTCAGCTCCCTGGGGACTATGTCACCTCTGTTGAGAATGCATGATGTAATTAGGGCAAAAGCTGGAATCCCATTCTTTCTTCATCCATCTCTGGGTCCATAGTAGAAAATTTATCATCCAGATGCCCAGCCTTGATGGACCATCCATGGAGTCACATCCAGTGTTTATGGAACACTGCTTGTGTACCACCTACTCCTGGAAAGACCAGTAGACTTCCAACCCCATCCCTCTCTGAGAGAATATTTCCTTCTCTGTGTCTCCAGAGGCCCTTTCCTCCCTACAAGGTACAAGCAGTCCAATCATTTCCACAAATTTAAGTTTTTACAAAGGATGAAAGAAACATAGGCTTCAGACAGCTTCTGCTTCCAGTCCCCTCACTAACCTCCCCTGAAGCAGGGGGAAGAGGCACCAAGCCTGGGTCCCTGCAGCAGGGAGGGTAAACACCAGGAGAACAGAGATTAACCACCTCAACAGGATGTGTCCTGATACCTTTGCTAAAACTTGCCACCAGCAACTAACAGTACCCAGACTGCCAGGTCCCATCCCTGACTCTAGCAGTGGGCATGGGGAGCAATCTGTTTGTCATCTGTGTCTGTGCTTCGGAGCACGTGCTTTGGGATAACATACATCTATGAAGAGAGAATAGTGATACCCCACTAGCAGGGCTATTGTTAGGTTAAATTCCACCACTAGCATGAAGAACCTGGATCTGGGCCCCTCGAAACAATCTGTTTCATAAATAGTAGCTATCTTTCCTCTTTGAATTAGGGAATTGGTCCTGACCTTCCCTGTCACCCAGGGCCCCTTAACCAGATTGTACCTCAGAATCACTTTGGGGATCCTTTTCTAAACCCTCACATGAATTTCCCTTGTTGGTAAAAAATAAGACTTCCATATTAAGGCCATTCAAATCATTAAGACATAGTAATATGGTTCTCAGAAAATGAATATGCCCATTTGACAGATTCATAGGATCCTCTCCTAGGGTTGCCAGATTTAGCAAATAATGTACAGTATGCCTAGTTGAACTTGAATTTCAGATAAACAAAGTGACATTGCATGTGAAATACTTACAGTAAAGTTATTTGTTAGCTATCTATAATTCAAATTTAACTTGGTGTCCTGATTTTTTCTGGCAACCATACACAAGTAAGACTCTGGGGGAGAACCAAGGTGCCCCAGTGAACAGCTCCAGCTGAATTCCCAGCAAGAATGAATACAGTGGCCCACGTGAGTGATTGGATGTCCCAACTGAGTGGAGGCTCCAGATGACTGCAGCCCTAGGTGACAAATATCACATGGAGCAGAAAACAACCTAGTCAGCCCACAGTCAGCCCACAGAACCCTGAGGTGAGCCCAGTCAGCCCACAGAATCCTGAGGGATAAAAATTGGCTATTGGTGGTGTTTGTTAAATAGAGATGGATATCTAAAACATGTGCTTTTGGTGGCCTGTAATCATTGGATAAGATAGGGATTTGTTTATTCTTGAAAGTTTGGTACAATTTATTTATAATTTTGGCTATGGTTAGTGTGTGAATTTCAGGGTGGTTATAGAGATTGAACATTTCCTCAATTGCTTCTTGAAGGGATTTGCAACAAAAATTTTCATGATGTATGATTTTCATCCTATTCTTGGAATTTAGAAATTTATTCCAACCCCCTTCTACAAGAAGAGACTCCCCTGCAATCATGCTTGTCAAGGAAATGACAGGGTAATGCTTCAAGCTGCTCCCTGAGATGCATGGAAAACCATATCCTCAGAAGGTGGCTTGGTGGGTACGTAATTAGAACAAGACTGGTTAGTCATCTCAAGGTTTTCTCAAAGAAACTCCTGAAATACTTTTTCCTGCTACAGAGATAACCTTGCAAGGAAGCCTCTCTTCTTGAATACACACAGAACTCCATCAGACAGCAGATACGTATGCATTGAAGTCCTTGACCTTTCTGACTCTCCCTGTGCAGCACTGCTGGGTAGTAATGTTTGCTCAGTTCTGGGGGTCATTAATAGGAATCCTAATTCCCTTGTGGCAAACCCAAGCCACATTCTCCAACATCATCTTTATAAAAAAATATACTTTTCTCCTTCTTTTTTTTTCATATTTTTAGGTGGTTTAGAACCCAGATATGGAGAAGGGACGTATTTTGTGGATCCCTCAAAGGCCCAAACATTTTGGAACAAGACCATAGGGACACTTGGGGAGAAAAGAAGACAGAGAAGAAGGGAGAAGAGCTGGGAGTCTATTTTTAGACTCATCCTTGAGGGCAGGGGAAAATATGTGCTCCAAAAGGGCAGCTTGCTACAAGAGTTTTGAATGTATAGGGCTTAGCCCCATTTGTCCTTCCAACTTCATTAATCAGGTAAGTGAGTCTCTTGAGATGGAAGCAGGTGTGCTTGGTTATCGATGTCCCTACACCTGGAAGAAAATATGGGCAATGGAGGATAAGAATTCTCCATGAAAAAACAATGCATGGTATAACTGACTAGGTGTCTGCCTACTAACTGACTGTTACAGTTTAGGCCTGCCTCCCTGAAATAACTGAGATTTCTGAAATATTATTTGCATATGTATCTAGATCATTCAGTCATATTATAGACAATCTTTCAGTTTTCTGCCACAGATGGCTGACTGCTTAGCATGGCCCTGATTTTCATGTTTTCCCTCCAAGGTCTCGCTTATTTTCAAGAACCCTAGGGTATCTCCCTGGGGTTCTGTGTACTGATAATACTCCACTAGTGTTTCTTCAAAAGAAGCAAAATTCTTGAAGACAGGGACCTGTTTTTCTCCATCAACAAGGGGAGAGTTCCACGAATTGTTCGAGTCCGAGTCTGGTGCCTCTAATTACTGTGCTTTCTGATGCCGTGGCCTGAAAGCTGCTAGCTTGCAGCTGTGCGCGAGGGGGTGGAGCAGTGTGTAAAAACATTGCGGGTGCGAAGGACCAGCCCATGCTTCGCGGTTGCCATAGAAATCTGACGTCAATATGGCGACCGTGACGACTTTTTAATAGAGACAGACGTGCCCTCGATAGTAGAGCAGGGGTCCACCTTCAGGAGTTTGGGGCTCTGTTGAAGGTGTGGGTCCCCGCAGTGGGGGCTGAACCGCCCCGGGGTGTGAGGAGGCAAAGGACTCCGGAGAGACAAAGGACTCCAGATCCAAGCTGATTCCTTCCAGAGTTGGGAGTCGGTGCTCCGGCTGCCTCGTAGGTAAAACCATTGGGATCTCGCCCGGCCCCAATTAGTGTGGGTCCTGCTCGAGGGGGTGTCCTGGAGATGCTTTCCTTTAAAGACAGGGGCGCGGGAGGTAAGACAAACAACGACCCTGAGACCCAGCTTTCCCGTCTGTAAAGTGGGGATGAGAATGCTGCACCCACAGGATCGCTGAGAACAGTCAGTGATACACAGGAGCAAGCCCATGGCCCTGTGGTTACTGTGGGATCATAAATGTGTCTATAAATTCAGGTCCCTTCTTACTCCTTTTCAGCTTTGTCGTTGGAGGATAAATTAGGAAAGGAGAAAAAGGCTCTGTGAGAAGCCCACAAAAACGTGGTTGTTATGATCACGATGCAGTTTGTATCGGTGTCATTGCCACTAACCCAATACCTGGCATGGTGCTGAGCACATGCTTAGGCCCGTAAATCATAGTGATTTCTGGATCTGTCTCTCCCTGTGCAGCTCTTCATGCAACTCATATCAAGTTCTGGGAGAAGGCAGATTCTGGGGATCTGAGTCCTGATGGCTGCTGAAGCTTCTACTCCAGATTCAAGAGCAGCAGTCCTCAGGAGACCCCAAAACTTCACTCTCCTGGTGGAAACTGATGCCTGGCTCAAGGGAGTGCATAGATCTGAACAAAAGCATGATGTGGAATAGCTCTTGTGAGGTTCACAAACTAGTCTAAAAATAGAGAGCTATTTTGATCTCATCATGGCAGAAGAGTAAGTTTAGCAGGTGGAATTCTATTCCTTTAGTGTCTACATGCTGAGTATTAACTCTTGAGGTTCATCTTAGAGAAGCTTTTTTTTCCCCTGGAAAATAATTGTCTAGTTGGTGAAGGAAGTTGGTGTTTTTTTTTTCTTCTTGAAATTTTTATTTTTTTTTAAAGATTTGATTTATTTGACACACAGAGAGAGAACAGATCACAAGTAGGTAGAGAGGCAGGCAGAGAGAGAGAGAGAGGAGGAAGCAGGCTCCCTGCAAAGCAGAGAGGCCAATGCGGGCCTCGATCCCAGGACCCTGAGATCATGACCTGAGCCGAAGGCAGAGGCTTTAACCCACTGAGCCACCCAGGCGCCCTCTTCTTGAAATTTTTAAAAAAATTCTAGTTGTTAACATGTAGTGTACATATAGTTAACATATAGAGTAGTATTGATTTCAGGAGTAGAATTTAGTGATTCCTCACTTAGATACAATACCCAGTGCCCATCACAACAAGTGACCTCCTTCTTTTTTCTCATATATATATATATATATATATATATATAAATATATATATAAATATAATATACATATTATATATATTTATATTTTATTAGCATATAATGTATAATTTGTTTCAGGGGTACAGGTATGTGATTCACCAGTCAGCAAGTGTCCTCCTTAATACCCTTCACCCATATAGCCCATCCCCCACCCACCTCCCTCCAACAATTCTGTTTGTTCTCTATCATTAAGAGTCTTTCATGGTTTATTTCCCCCTCTTTTTTTCCCCTTCCCCTATGCTCATCTGTTTTGTTTCTTAATTTCACATATGAGTGAAATCATATGGTATTTGTCTTTCTCTCACTGACTTAGTTAACTTAGCATAATACACTGTAGCACTATCCATGTCATTGCAAGTGGCAAGATTTCATTCTTTTTGATGGGTGAGTGATATTCCATTGTGTATATATATATATATATATATATATATATATATATATATACATACATGCCACATCTTCTTTATCCGTTCTTCAGTTGATGGACACTTGGGTTCTTTCCATAGTTTGGCTACAGTTGATAATACTGATATAAACACAGGTGCATGTAGCCCTTCAAATCAGTATTCTTGTAGTATTTGGGTAAATACCTAGTAGTGCAATTGCTGGATCTCATGGTAGTTTGATTTTTAACATCATGAGGAACCTCCACACTGTTTTTCTGAGTGGCTGCACTGATTTGCATTCGCACCCACAGTGTAAGAGGGTTCCCATTTCTCAGCATCCTCGCCAACATTTGTTGTTTCCTGTGTTGTTAATTTTAGCCATTCTGACTGGTGTGAAGTGATAGCTCACTGTAGTTTTGAGTTGCATTTTCCTGATGATGAGTGGTGTTGATCATCTTCTTATGTGTGTNAAATACCTAGTAGTGCAATTGCTGGATCTCATGGTAGTTTGATTTTTAACATCATGAGGAACCTCCACACTGTTTTTCTGAGTGGCTGCACTGATTTGCATTCGCACCCACAGTGTAAGAGGGTTCCCATTTCTCAGCATCCTCGCCAACATTTGTTGTTTCCTGTGTTGTTAATTTTAGCCATTCTGACTGGTGTGAAGTGATAGCTCACTGTAGTTTTGAGTTGCATTTTCCTGATGATGAGTGGTGTTGATCATCTTCTCGTGTGTGTTGGCTGTCTGGATGTCTTCTTTGGAAAAATGTTTATTCTTGTCTTCTGCCCATTTCTTAAGTGGATTGTTTTTTGGGTATTGAATTTGATAAGTTCTTTATAGATTTTTGGGTACCAACCCTTTATCCAGCATGTCATTTTCAAATATCTTCTTCTATTCCACAGGCTTTTAGTTTTGTTGATTGTTTCCATCACTTTAGCTTTTTATCTTGATGAAGTCCTAATTTTTGCTCATTTTTCTCTTGTTTCCTTGCCTCAGGAGGCGTGTCTAGTAAGAAGTTGCTATAGCCAGGGTCAAAGAGGTTGCTGCCTGTGTTCTCTAGGATTTTGATAGTTTCCTGTCTCACATTTAGGCCTTTCCTCTATTTTTAACTTATTTTTGTGTATGGTGTAAGAAAGTGGTCCAGTTTCATTCTTCTGCATGTAGCTGTCCAGTTTTCCCAGCACCATTTGTTGAAGAGACTTTTTTTTCCCCATTGGATATTCTTTCTTGCTTTGTCAAAGATTAGTTGACCATATAGTTGTGGGTGGAAGTTGCTCTTTAACATGCATTTGCAATAAATATACATATATTTTTCTCATCATATAAATAATAATTGGCAATTCCCATTGCCTCATAGATGGATGTGGAAATGTGCAGTTGTTAGATCTTCATAGCAATTTGACATTGTAATACAGATTTTTCCCCTGGTGACTATGTTTTTTTTTCCATTTTATAATGACATTTTTTAATGGGTCAGAAGCCAGAAATTTTCCAAGTGTTATTTGAAAATGTCAGTGACTAGAATGTAGTATTTTATTTTGTGTGTGTGTGTGTGCATGTTTTGTTTTGTTTTTGAGAGAGAGAGAGAGAGAGAGAGAGAGAGAGAGAGAGAGAGAGGGAGAGAGAGAGAGAGTGCAAACAGGGGGAGGGGCAGAGAGGGAGAGAAAAAGTCTTAAGCAGGCTCCACTCCTAGGGCTGAGCCTGATATGGGGCTTGATCTCACAACCCCAAGATCATAACCTGAGCCAAAATCAAGAGTTGTATGCTTACCAGACTGAATCACCCAGGTGCCCCTGTTTTGCTTTTTAAGTAGGCTCCAAACCCAACAATGGGGCTCGAACTCACCACCCTAAGATCAAGAGTTGCATGCTCCACCAACTGAGCCAGCCGGGAGCCCCTAGAACTTAGTATGTTAAAAATTATTTGTTCCCTAGAGTTTGCCCAATTATAATGATATGCAGCCATGCCATTTTCCCTAAAATAACCGATTATTCTTAAATATCACTATGATCATTTTCCTAATATATATATTTTTCTGTATTTTGGGAGGAAATGGACATCAACTTTCCCTAAATAGTTGGATATATTTCTTTGGAAATGATTATTTCTGTTTTGGTTCTATGTACAATGGACCAATTTAACAAGACATCGTGTGGATCTGTTAATACTTTAAGAACATAATGGTGGGAATCTTTCATTTAATTAATTGCATTTCAGAATTATGAATGTATAAATAGTCTACAAATACTTAATTCAGGCATGATTAACATGCAACATACTATACACATTTACTGTAGTAAGTCAAGATAATGAGCATATCCATCACCTTAAAAAGCTTCTTCATTACCCCTTTGTAGTGCCCCACCTACCTCTCTCCAGTATTTCTGTCCTTACTCTACCCCATTCCAGGCAACCACTGATCTTGTGTCACTATGAATTAATTTTTTCCCTATAATTTTATGTGAATGGAATCATATATTGTGTATTCTTTTTTGCCAATCT
>LNAC01001021.1:29005-45882 GCA_002007465.1 Ailurus styani | reverse complement strand
TATAAGATTTGCAAATATTGTCTTGCAGTCAGAAGCTTGTCTTTTAATTCTCTCAACAGGTCTTTGAAAGAACAGAAGTTTTTCATTTTGAGGATGTCTAGTTTTTAATTTTTCATTTATGGTTTTGATTTTGCTTTTGATATCATGTCTAGGAAATCTTCATCTAACCTAAGGCCACAAGAATTTGTTCTTGTGTTTTCTTCTAGAAGTTTTATAGTTTTAGCTCTTGTACTTTTGTTAGTGATTCATTTTGAGTTGACTTTTGCATATGGTACAATATACATATGGATCACACTTTATGTTTGTGTATATAGATACATACCTGTCCCAGAACCATTTGTTGAAAAGACTATCCTTTTTTCACTGAAATGCATTGGTAGGTTTGTCGAAAACCAGATATCTATATATGTGTGGGTATTTATGGACTCTTCATTTTGTTCCTTTGATATACATTTCTACCTTTGTCCCGATATCACACTATGTGGATTACTATAGATTCATAGTGAGTCTTGAAATAAGGTAGTGCTTATTTTCCAACTTTCTTCTTTTTCAAAGTTATTTTCATAGTCTCGGTCCTTCGTATTTCCACATGACTTTTGGAAAAAGCCTGTCAATTTCTTCTAACAAAAAGTAAGCTAGGAGTTTTTAGAATTGCATCGAATCTCTAGATCCCCATGGGGAGAATAGACATCTTAATGATACTGAGACATTCTGTATCTGAAGATGATACGTCCCTCCTTTATTTAGGCCTTGTTCAATTTGTCTCAGCAATGTTTTACACTGTTCAGAGTACAGTCCTTACACATCTATAGACATAGCTGTGCTGCATAAATTACCTCCATGTAGTTCATACTTTCTGATGCTGTTGTCAGTGGCAGTATTCTTTTTATAATCAATTTTGCCTATCCCCTAATTCCTCTCCCCTCTGGCAACTACCAATTTTTTTTCTCTGCTGCGTTTGTTTGGTCATTTGTTTTTTTGTTTTGTTTTTTAATATTCTACAGATAAGTGAAATCATATGATACTTTTCTTTTTCTGACTTATTTTGCTTAGTATGATACTCTGTAGGTCCATCCATGTTTTGACAAATGGCAAGATATCATTCTTTTTTATGGCCAAGTCATGTCCCATTGAGTGTGTGTTTTTGTGTTTCTGTACACCACATCTTTTTTATCCATTCATCTATCAATGCATACTTAGGTTGCTTTCATATCCTGGCTGTTGTAAATAATGCTGCAATAAACATAGGGATGCATATCTTTTCAAATTAGTATTTTCATTTAGGGGTATAAATACGCAGTAGTAGAATTACTGGATTGTATGGCAGTTCTGTTTTTAAATTTTTGAGGTGACTCCATACAATTTTCCACAGTGGCTGCACCAATTTACACTACCACCAACAGTGCACAAAGGTTCCCTTTTCTGCAAATCCTTGTCAACACTTCTTATTTCTTGTCTTTTTGATACTAGGCATTTTGATGGATATGAGATGATACCGCATTGTGGTTTTGATTTGCATTTCCGTGATGATTTATGATTTTCGGTATCTTTTGATGTGTCTGTTGGCCATCTGTATGTCTTCTTTGGAAAAATGTCTTTTCAGATCCTCTGCCCATTTTTTTAATTGAATTATTTGTTTTTGTTTTGTTTTGCTGTTGAGTTGTATAAGTTCTTTATGTATTTGGGATATTAACCCCCTATCAGATATATTATTTGCAAATATCTCCTTATCTCCTTCCATTCAGTAGGTTGTCTCAACGGTAATTTTTTAAAAAGATTTTATTTATTTGTGTGAGATAGAGAGTGAGAGAGAGCACAAGAAAGCACAAGCCAGGGGGAGGAGCAGAGGGGGAGGAAGAAGTAGACTCCCCACTGAGCAGGGAGCCAAACTTGGGGGGCTTGCTGCCAGGACCCTGGGATCATGACCTGAGCTGAAGGTGGACACTTAACCGACTGAGCCACCCAGGTGCCCCAATGGTAATATTTTTATTATACTTCTCAAGTATTATGTTTTCACTGCACTGTCAGTGGCCAAATGTTGCCAGGAATCTTTTCAGTTGAAAGCACAAGTTACTCTGGCCTGGAAAAGATACTTGATGCTTAACACCTGTATTAGTCAGGGTTCTCCAGAGGAACAGAACCAATAGCATATTTATATATAGACAGAGATTTATTTTAAGGAATTGACTCATGATACTGTGGAGGCTTGGCAGGTCCAAAATCTGATAGGGGAGGCTGGCAGGCTGGGGACTCCAGAATGAGTTACAGTTGGAGTCTGTAGGCTGTCTGCTAGAGAAACATGAGACGCTGATGTTATGGATAAATTCCAAAGGCAAGTCTGCTGGCAGAATTCCCTCCGGCTCAGGGGAGATCAGCCCTTTATGCTATTCAGGCCTTCAGGTGATTGAATGAGGGCCACCCACCTTATGGCTGGCTGCTTTACTGAAAGACTACCCATTTAAATGTTTATCTCACTCAAAAGTAGTCTTACAGAAACAACCAGAATAATGTTTGATCAAATATTTGGTCACTGTGGCCTAGAGGAGTTGATGCATAAAATTTATCACCACAATATTCATTTGCCTAGATTTCTGTATTAGCTTTTAGATATTATTGATAAAGTACTTAAACTAGGGAGGAAAATGTTCCAGAGAAAATTCTATAGGTCATCTCCAGAAAAATAGTCACTAAAATGAAATAGATTAGTAGTGTTCAATCTTATATGTGTGGCTAAATTGAATTGTGTAATTTTCCTTCATTATGCCCAAATAAATCCACCTCAATGAATTCCTGGGTTCTTGAGTGGTAAGAAAAAGAGGAAGAGAGTATATATAACTGTGTGTGTGTGTGTATGTGTGTGTGCATGCTCACGTGTGTATGTGTGTATTGTTGAAGCTGGAAGGAATATTTCTTGTGAGGAATTTGTGGTGAATTACTCTAAGTAATGTCAGTCCTCAGTTCCTAGAACATGTTAGGAGACAAATCAGGATGTTTGCTGTATGCTTTTTCCCAGGTTTCCTTGGCCAGCATGGTTACCATGGTGACTCAGCAACTGCTGTGGCATTTGATACAGCCTGAAAATCCATTTCTGATTCTTGCTTGAATCATTCATTACTATGATAGTTGTTAAGTGTTGCTTTTATAATTCTATCATTCCTTCTATATTTATTAATTGATATTCAAATGTCAGGTAGAGTTTCCTACTCTCCCCTATGGTTTATTTATTTATTCATCCATTTATTTAACTACTGTGACTCATAGAGTCCTCTTTTGCTGAAAGGGTTGCCACCTAATACTAAAAGGATTTATTTTGTTGGTCATGTTGTCACAGAATTGGCCAGTGTTTGCCCCTTCAGGTTGGCTTCTGTGTCCATCTGTCACCTCCCAAGAATTCTTTGAGTATGGACTTTGTTCTGTGAGCATGAATATCTCCCAGTCTGTAGAAAGGAAGTAATGATGTCCCCTCAGAGCATTGCTTTGAGGATTTAAAGAAAAAAAGTCTGAAAATAGCAACGTATAGGATGGGACATCTAGTAGGTCCTCAAAATGTTAGTTCCTCATTCTGATTTTGCCTCCTTCATTCTGTCATCATAATGCCTCTGACATGAATAGTCTATCATGACTACCAGATAGAATGCTTGGACATGGAGCAACAAGCTTGGATGAGCCCCCATCTCCATGATGTGAGAGCTTCCTTGTCACTGCTGTGTGCGGGAGGGGGCTGTGGGATGGAGCTGGGGAAGAGGCACAGCGTCACTGCACAGCTTCCTGTGACCTGAGTGGGGACAGGCAAGCCCGTGCTCACCCATTTCCCCTGTGTTTCATGTGTTTTCCCTTCCTCTCACTTTCCTCTCTGTTCCATGTGCTGGCTGTCCAGTGTTGTCAGCCCGATCCACCCATTATTACATTTCCAATCCACCTTTGAATTCAGGTGTTTTTGTAGCTTCTTCAAAGTAATTGCCTAGATTTACATTTCTTTAACAGATGTAAGGAGTGATGTTTTAATTCTATAATTCTGCATTTATTAGTTAGAATTCTATAAAACAAACTTCCTCTCAACAACTACGTTGTTACGCTGAGGTGTGGTCCACACAGAAGAGAAGGATGAATGCCTACTTCTTTTGCACTATTTCTGCTTTTTATAAATAATGAGTTGTTTCCCTTGGATCCTCCAAAGATGAACTGTGAGTTTGTTTTGTGTGTTTTTTGTTTATCTTTAAGAGTGTTGTCATGAGCTCTAGATGTTTATATACTTGAGGTTGTAATCTACTGCAGCCATTAATGTTTTTGATGTTCAGTTGGTCTCTCTTAGGCCTGTGGGAGTCCCTTTGGGTTGGCTTCTGTGTCTTTGATATGCTTTCTGGTATGAGCTGTTTGGTCCAGGGTCATCTGGTACAATCCCTTCTCAGCCCTGGAATCAGCTATTTCTTCATGGAAGCCTGGTTTTTTAAGGGGTAAATATTTTTTTTAGAGGATTTGGTCTGGGAACTAGAGATGCTCATCGCTACTGTGTTGGTCACTGTTGATTGTCCTTTTTACTACCTGGAACCTTTAAATATGTGTTATATTTTTATGGAAATGTACATCATCTTCCATCCTGGACTTATAGGCTCCTCTGTCGCCTTATAAGTAATCATTTTTCTCAACTGGGTTTTAACCTCCCAATTTTAAAACATATAATAATTTACAATATATGTTTATTAGTTTTCATCCCTGTTCATTTGTAAAAGGTGGCATATTGTACGCCAGTGCTCTGCAATAAAAGTTTCTGCAGAAGTGAAAGTATTCTGTATCTGTGCTATCCAGCTTGGTGGTCACTAGCTACATGTGGGTGTGTTCGGCAACTAAAATGTGGCTGCTGCAACTGAGGAATTGAATTTTTAATTTCACTTAATATAAGTAATTTAAATTTAGGGGCACCTGGGTGGCTCAGTTGGTTAAATGTCCAACTCTTGGTTTTGGCTCAGGTCATGATCTCAGGGTCCTGGGACCAAACCCTGGGTTCAGTGGGGGCTCTGCTTCCCCTTTCTCTCTCCATCTGGCCCTCCCACTGCTCTTGCTCTTTCTCTCTAAGATAAATAAATCTTAAAAAAATTTAAATAGTCCTGTGTGTCTATGACTATCATTTTGGACAGAAATAGCTCATACATTTTTCTGTACCTTGCTTTTTTCACTGAACAATACAGCTATAGCACTAAAGGGAGGGAGTCCTCATTGCTTTTCTTTTTTTTTTTTGTTTCTCATTGCTTTTCAAGCTGCATAGTATGCCAGGATGTAGATGTGCCATAGCTTATTCATCCAGCCCCCTATTGGTAGACAGCTGTCTTATTTCTAGTTTTCTGCTGTTATGAATTTTTCTTTAAGGAATGACCTTGTTTGTAACTTATGCCTTTTCATTTTTTGTGTTATTTCTTTAGGATAGAGTCTTAAAAGAGAGATTACTGGTACCAACAGGAAACATGTATGTAATTTTACTAGATAGCATCAAATTCCATCTACAGCGTTTGAACCATTTCATATTACCTTCAGTGATGCATGGGAATGCTGATTTCCTCACAGACTATCTAATTGGTGAAAAGAACTAGTTATTTTTTCTTTGAATGTCTTATCATGAGTTATGCTGAGCAATTTTTACATGTTTAAGGCACTTTTTTTTGGTGAAATACTTGTTTGTATGTATTGTCCCTTTTTCTTTCCTGGTGTTTTTTGGGGGTATTTTTGCCTTCATTTTTTTCATGACTTGATACATTATGGATATAACCATTTGTGATGTAAGTTGTAAATATTTTTCCCAATTTGTAATTTTTTTATTTTGCTTTGCTTTTTTTGTTTTTTGCCATGTAATTTTTATTTTCATTTTTTAAAAAGATTTATTTATTTATTTGACAGAGAGAGAGAGGGAGTGAGAGAGGGAACACAAGCAGGGGGAGTGGGAGAGGGAGAAGCAGGCTTCCCACTTAGCAGGGAGCCTGATACGGGGCTCGATCCCAGGACCCTGGGATCATGACCTGAGCTGAAGGCAGACGCTGAACGACTGAGCCACCCAGGCGCCCCTGCCGTGTAATTTTCAAATGAAATCAAATACATCACTTTTCCCCTAATTGCCTCTAGATTTGTAGGCATAGCTGGAAAAGTTTCCTCCACCTCCAGGTTATAGAGGAATTTCAGTGGGTGTGCTTCTGTGGACAGGAGAGAGATGAGAGGAGTGAATCATATTGGGGTGTCAGGCATAGGAGGAACAGTTGGGGGAGGTGACCATATTGTAAGAAATCTGTGAAAACCATGTTACTAAGTCAGGAGAATTAAATGGTGAAGTCAGGATCCTGGTCTTGGGCTTGTCTTTGAGAACTCAGTCTCTTTTCGTTCTCCTGTGGATCTGAGTCCAGACCTACGCAACTGGGAGATAAGGCCTTTAATGAGGTGGAAATTCCACGTCACCTTAGCTGCATCCCTCACAGGTCTAAACGAGAGGGCTACCCTCCTAGTGATAAGGAGAAACACAAAATCATTTCCAAAATCTTGCACATAACTTGGCCATAGACTAAAGGGAAAGTAAAACCTTTAGTTTGCAATCGTGAGAGAACCAACACTGAAACCACGCAATTGTTACCTTGTCCTTCACTCTCTTTCTGGGAATGAGTTCTCCTCAGGAGAAGGTCATAGTCTCTTAGTGCTATTCAAGACGATGGAGGTGTATGTTACAAGTTGCCTTTTCCCAGGGAATAGCATCTCCCTGCTCAACCACCTTATTTCCTGCTTAGATGCTGGGTTTCCATCTTGACTCAGGGTCAAGGTTGGGCTAAAGTTGCTTGGAATGGAGTCTGTTTAAGGTCATACTTCACCATCCCTGGGTTGGGCACTAATATTCACCTTATGGCCTGTGGATATCTCTAGATCTCTCCAGTCTAGATATCAAGAGAAGGAAGATATGGATGCACATGTGGGATTGGATGGACAGTGCCTGTCACACAGCAGACGTCTGATTCACATTTAATAAACATGAGTAGACATAAAGGCATAAGTGGATATAAAATGATGCATATGTCCTTTCATTGTTTTTCTGTAAATGTTTTTCGAGGAGATTGGGATCACACCACAGTTACTGGTTTTGTAATCTGCTGTGAAGGAAACATTTTGTTTCTGTTTCTAAAAATGATGTCTTTTCACTGGGAAAAAATAACCCATAGAAAATGAAGAAAGATGCTTCTAAGTAGATGCATGTGGTCCTGTAGTTGGTCATCTGTAAAATGGGCAAGTTGGTACTAACCTCACAGACTGCTATGAGGAGAAATGAATAAACCAACAGGAAGTATCTGCCATGTAATACTGTAAAACTTTGACACATATGTGTATCATCTCTCCTGGGTTCTCTCCCCAACAGAGACGACTTTACCATGAACAACTCATAGAGACCACTGGAATTTGAAGGACCAGGAAAGCAAATATATATGTTACGAGTATATATTGGGTATGTATTCTCTTTCTGAGCTTCTACAGTAGACACATCCATTTTCTCACTTTACGTGCTGTAGGAGCTCTAACAGAATCGGCAGATAGGATACTATTTTCAGGCTTTTTTTTTTTTTTAAACTCAGCTATATTTAGTCTTAGAGTTCCCAGGCTCCGGCTAGCCCAAAACATTGTTAGGTGTCTCCTGATCCTGAAACATCTTCCCTTTTCCCGGGCCTTATTTTCTGGCTTTTATTCACACTGTTACTCCTCTAGGCCTGTACATCTGGAACCTGATCTGGGCCATCCTGGTGAGAGATGGCAGTGACTGCAGGGAGTTCATTTTCTTGTGTCCGGCATCCCTACGTTCACTGAAGGACCCATCCCATTTTGGACTTTAGCTGATTTGTATTACACATGCTGGGCTCTATATATTTTCCTTTCCTTTTACTATTTTCATTGTATAAGGAAGGTGCTTTAGAGGTGTTTTAATCCACGTGTGTTGATTGCCCTGGGCCCTGGGCTGAAGGAGCCAGTGACTAAACTTTCCCCTTGAATCCCGCTGTTGAAACATCTCCCTTCTGGAAGCTTTGGGCTGAGAGCACTGGGCCATCTCATGCTCCCTCCCACATTCCCTCCACTGTAGGTTCCCTGCTTGGCTAAATGGGAGGTTAGACCCATGAGCCCGCTTTCAGTTCAAGGGGCTTTATATGCGGAGAAGAGAAAGAAGCATGCTGTGAAACTACTTTCCTCTCGTGACCTTTACTAAGTCCTGGGGAGTGGAGACATCAGTGTAAGATGTATTTGAGCAGCATGCTTGCCCTTCCCCTAGGCATCTGTAGTGTCCCTCACACTGTCATGTAGATTCAAATATTAGTTCTGAGACCTCCTAGTACGTAATTCCCTTTGTTTAGTGATGTTCCGCATTCTGATGCTGAGCCACTTTCTTATGGGGAGGTCTAGAGATATTTTTTCATTCTTATTATTTTTTCACCTTCAAAACCAAGACACTTTTATGGTAGTTAAAAGTGGATTCTGCTCTAGGTGCCTCGTTAGCGCAGTAGGTAGTGTGTCAGTCTCACAAAAATGGATAGTGCTCAAAAGGAAAAAAAAATCATTAAATACCCTTGAAAGTCTATTTCCCATGGATAAGCACTGTGATCATTTGGGTTTTTTTTCAGAAATTTTACTATGCATGTATAATCATGCATTTTTAAGATTAGCAATGACGTGACCATCTACTTGCAGTTTTATAAATTGCTTTTTTTGATAAATACCATATTATTAAAGTCAATTCAAACCAATCAGTATAAGCTCACATAATAATAAAAGTGACCCTACAATCTCTAACGATGCATTCTGGCATGATAGTAATGATAAGAAAAGTCAATATTATTACTGACTCCTTTTGTGCCCCATACTGTTGTACGTGATAAACCTATACTTAATCAATCATCACCACAGCCTATGAGGAGGAGCTACTGTTGCCTGACTTTAAATATCAGGGAACTGAGGTGAAGTGAGGGCAGGACTAGCAAGTCACAAGACCAAGATTTGAACAGATTCTGTGTGGCTGCTGAAGCCCTATGTTTAGCTAGTGTGCATCGACCCTCAATTTTACTGTTGATTACATTTAAAGGGCCACTGAAGTCACACTACATGCCATATACTCTAGGTAGGTTTTCTTTTTCTTTCTTTTTTTATTAAGTTCAGTTAGCCAACATTAAGTACATCATTAGTTTTTGATGTAGTATTCAATGATTCACGAGATGCGTGTAACACCCAGTGCTCATCAGATCATGTGCCTTCCTTAATTAGGTAGGTTTTCTTATTTACTTATTGAGACAGCTCTGTGACAAAGGTCTGGTGAGTCCCATTTCACAGGTGACCAAGCTCAGACTGACAGAGCCTACCTAAGTCACCTCTCTAGATCAGTGGCAGGATGGGAATGAGGTTCCATCTCTTGGCCTCCCTAGGGGACACAGAGCAGCCTCCCTTTCAGAAGATGGGCTTCCAGGGCTGGAGAACTGATTGGATCAGATCCCTTACTATTGTGGCCCTTCAGGTACTCACTAAGCAACCCCTCTGGTTGATGAGGATAACAGAGGAGATGAGATCTCACCCTTTGTGCTAAGAGACCTGGGTATTGGGCCACATGTGTTGGCTGATCCTGGAAGCACTGACTTAGGCTGGAGCAGAAGCACAGATCAGACAGGTGATCCAGAGGGAAGGGAAGCGATATGTACAGAGCTACTTTAAGCAAATGTATTTTATATTTAATTTCCTTTAATCTTAACAGTTTTAAATATCCATTATTCAAATCAGGGTACTGACTTTAAGGGAGTTTAAATAAATTAGGGAAACAACTTATTTTCTTAGGATCAACAGCTAACTGGTATTGTTTTAAAGTTTTTCACCTTTTGTCTTGAGTTCTCCTGGGCTCTGAATGACTTAAACCCTAGGGGCTGCCTTACATGGTCTCTCTGTGTTACTTAATTTTTAGAATTGTGAGCTACACAGTTTTTGTCACAATATTATTGAAATTTAAAACACATTCTAAATGGAGATTATACTAAGAATTGTGTGAAAACAAGGGAGAAATCATTTGCAGACTATAGCTCATCTACTGCATTAGTGTCCATAGTTTGTGAAACACAGTAACAAAAGTTGGCTTTTAATTTAAACAGCAAATTCATGTAAAATTATAAATGAACAATAAGCATGTCAAAATATGCTCAAACCACAATCTTTAAAAAGACGCAAGTATAAATGCTTAGATTTCATATTGAGTGGAAAATACAATATGCAAAAGATGAGAAATGTGAGTCCTTTTTTGGAAAAGACTGTGTGTGTGTGTGTGTGTGTGTGTGTTTGCGCACACACGCACATGTGCAGGCATTTATTTTCATGTATCTTTCTCCTACAGGGACACGTCTGGAGAGGAGGCACCATTCTATGACAACAGACCCCTTTGAGTCAGGTGGTAGGATTACGGCTGGTAAGAAATGAAAGGACAATTTCAGTTTATAAATGTACTTTCATATGTTGTTTGAAATATAGTATTTAGGAAAAAAGTATTTTGATGAAAATTTGAAAGCAGAATATACTTATAAACAGATTCAGAAAAGTAATGCACATATGTATTCATTACTTTGGAAAGGCATTCATTTTTTAAAATTACTTAGAAAAATGACATAGGAAAATAATAGAATTGAAAGTGTTTCTCCCCGTACGTGTGTGTGTTTATAGGTCTTTCTAGCTGTATCACCCCAGATACTCACATTCACAAGTGCATCTATATCTTCAGTTGAAACCAACACTGGACAGCCAATTTCAGGCCTAGACAGCCCAGAAAATGATGGTGATACAGCTGGATTGCTACTAGTGGGTTAAAAAATTCCATTAACCTCTGGCTGAAACTATTAGACTGAGATCCACACTTCCATCCCTTCCTTCCCCTTGCTGAGCCCCCAGGTTTGAAACTCTCAGAGCTGACATCCTAGATCTGGCTACCTGGTGGCATCCATCTCCATTTTTCTTTTTCTTTTTAAAGGGAAAGAGTGCATTTAGCAAAGGGGAAGAAATATCAGGTGGTTTGTTTACTAAGACACACCAATTGGCTCGGTCGGTTAAGCATCTGCCTTTGGCTCAGGTCATGATTCTGGGGTCCTGGGATTGAGCCCCACATGGGGCTCCCTGCTCCGTGGGAAGTCTGCTTCTCCCTCTCCCCTTGCTCATGCTCTTTCTCTCTCTCAAATAAATAAATAAAATCTTTTAAAAAAAGGAAAATTCATATGAATACTAAAGCAATTCCATCCACAGTTGACCCTAAATCCGGTTCACGTTCATTGATGTATTTCTTCCCTCCTCAGTGTGGGTTGACATGTCCATACTGTAGAGGGTCTCTCCGAGAGAGCAGGGCATTCGCCCTCCATTATCCCATCCTTGTAAGGCTGCCAGACCTTCTTCCACCTCCTGTCATCTGCCCATGACACAGCACACAGCTGTCCAGATCCCGCCCAGAGGCTCCATCCTCTCTGTCACCTCCCTCCTGCTTCAGCCGCCTTTTCGCACCTTGCCTGCTGCCAAGGCCTGCTGCTGCCACCTAGTGTTTAGTCATCTGCAGGCCCTGGAATATGTTTTTAGAATCTTCCACATCCATCAGTTTTCTCAGACAGGATTAGAATCATTCTGAACGTGGATTCAAAGGCTGTATTTTAAAAGAGGGTATTGTGTTTTTTTTGCTCCCAGCTGACCTTTCTTTGTAGAGAAGTTTAATGATGGTGATGAGTTGGTGCCATCTTGTGACAAAAACCTGAACTGCAGCTTGAACTTTGCGGAGCAGGAAGGTGGGAGGGAGGGGCTGTAGCCCCAAACCAACCAGACAGAGCCTTCTGGAAGTCTGGGTGGAAAGGGGACATTTCCAAGGTATGGGGGTACTGAGGACCTTTTAAGATTTTATTTATTTGACAGAGAGAGAGAAAGAGCATGAGTGCACAAGTAGGGGGAGAGGCAGGCAGAGGGAGAGGGAGAAGCAGGCTCCCCACTGAACAAGGAGCCCCACACAGAACTCGATCCTGGGATTATGACCTGAGCTGAAGACAGATGCTTAACCCACTGAGCCATCCAGGCGCCCCTAAAAGATCCTTTTAATTTTTATTTTATTGGCCCATGAATTGACAAAAAGATTAAGGTAACAATAGAAAATAGTGACATAAGCCCAATTACATTTAAAGAACTAGAACATGACTAAAGCAACATTTCAAATCTATGGAGATACAATGGACGATTAAGAAGTGGTATGGGAACAGCTAGGTAACCATAAGGTTAAAAAATAAATAGGAGCCCGTTTATCTTGAAACAGCAGGATAGATTCTAAACGATTCTGAACGAAATGTAAAAAGAAAAGAAAATCCATACAAGTATTAGGAGAAAACATAGGTGAATTATTCTATAACCTGAGTAGAGGAAAGTTTCCTCAGTATAAATCAATATCCAGGAGTATTACAGAAAAAGATTGGTGTATTTGACTATATAAAAATAACAATGACAACCCTTCATGGCAAAAACATGCTAGCCATTTAAGAACACTGGAAGAAACATTTACAGCTAACATCTTTAACAAAGCATTGATATCCCTCCTATATAAATGCTTATTAAAATAAAGCCATGAAAAAACAACAGCATTATCAAAGACATGTAAGAAGTTAACAGTAAGCATAAAACAAGTTGTCTTTAAATGTATGAAAAGTTGTCTTTAAATGTATGAAGTTTCCAGCTTGCTTTCAGGGAGATGCAATTAAATCTACACTAAGATATTGTTTCTTAACTATTAGATTGGCAAAGATCCAAATGTTTGTCAATATACTCAGTTGGCGAGAATGTGGAAAAATATGTCCTTTCACTCCCTGCTCACAGAGGTGCAAAATGGAATAATCACTGGAGTAGGTCCCCAAAGATACTAGGTCCTATTCCCTGGAACCTATAAATATTGCTTATATGGAAAAGGTTCTTTGCAGATATGATTAAGTTGATGCTTTTAGGTATAATAATACATACGTGTATATATATATATGTATATATGTGTGTGTGTGTGTATATATATATATATATATATATATTGCTGTTCACTTGGGCACTATCTGAATAGCAAGAGAATGGGAACAACCTAATGGTGGGTTTATCCTAGATTATCAAAATGGGCCCTAAATGCAAACCCAAGTGTCTTCATAAAAGAGAGACAGAGGGAGAGTTGACACAGACAGAAGAAGGGAAGGAAGTGTGACCAATGATACAGAGATTGGAGTCATGAAGCCACAGCCAGAGGATGTTGGTAGATATCAAAAGCTGGAAGAGGCAGGGAAGCTTCCCTAGAGTCTCCAGGAGTGAAGCACTGCTAATACCTTGATTTTGGCCCTGTAAAACTAATTTTGGACTTTTAGCGTCCAGATCTGTGAGAGAAAGTTTCCATTTAATGACACTGAGTATGTGGTAATTTTTCGTAGTAACCACAAGGAGCTAATATAACCACTACGGTGGGGAAATTGAAAATACCTTGCAATTTTATATATGACCTTACTTTTTGACTCAGAGATCCTATTTCTGGAACTATCCTAAAGATATACTGGCAATGACACAAAAAGGTTTTTGATAGGGGTATAATAATGAATATAGATACAGATACTCACTCTGGTATTATTTGAATAGCAACAGAATGGGAACAGTTTAAATATTCATCAATTGTGTAATGGATGAATGAACTATCACACGGTCACACAAGGTGTACATGAAGTATGGTGTAAAGAAGACTGATGAAAATCTCCACATAGGACTGTGGAAGGATCTCCAGAATATAATGTTAAGTGAAAAAGTCAGTGTATACAAAGATGTAAATTGCATGGTATTTTTTATCTAGGAAAGGGGGAACGCAAAGGTAAAAATGTTTTACTTGTATTAAAAGTAGAAGGACTTCTCTTTTGGGGATCAGAAGGAGTAGATATACTTCTCCCTGTGACCCCTTCTAGCTGCAGCTGAAATCTCTGGGTATTATATGGGCACCAAATATAAGACAACTGAAAGGTGGAGAGGAAAAAGACAGACTGACTTGGGGCTTTGGGACCCAAGTAATGATACACAGTGAATTCTCTTGGTTGTATTTTGCCTCATACATGCCAGATGGGTGCTGGAGGACTAGGGAATGGCGACAGGAAAAGACAAGTAGAGCCCCCCAAAAAATCTTTTCTCTAGACAAAGGACCAGAAAAGGGGAAACCTAACAATAAAGTTTTCAGACAACAATTGCTCAAACACCACAGAATGAAGCATAGCTCTACCTCTACCATGCCAGCAAAGGCTGAGTGGGGAATATGGATTCCATGCCCACGTGATTGTAATTAGGCACCCATCCTTACCTTTGGGGATATGAGAGAAGACTGCATGTAGAACAGTGACTTTCATCGCAACGTGGGCGAAATGAGCACCCCTCCTCATGCTGGAGCCTACATTCCACCCACACTCAGTGGTAATGAGGTACCTTCTCTTCTTCTCTTGGAAGTTTCATGACCGTCCAACGAGGAGGAGGCCTCCTCCCCTCCACAGCATCAGTGGAGATCACATGGAAGGCAGTAAGGAAGTGTCCTCCCAGTGGAGATCACGTGGAAGGCAGTAAGGAAGTGTCCTCCCCACCTGCCGGGGTGGTGTCAGTGGAAGCCTTGTGGGGAGTGAAATCATACTTCTGCCAAACAGGAACAAGGCACCCCCTCCCTTCCACCCCTATGCACACCCACCTCCCCCATGTCAGTGGAGGCTGGTGTTGGGGGGGAACCTGGACTTTTATCTTTTTTGCCATCTGTCTCTGGTTAGGAATACATGCTTGGAGTTGCAAACATCCATGAAGAGAGGATACCTCATAGCAAGTTTGTGGCGAAGAATTGAATCTAGTCAACAACATGAGGAACCTATCCCTAGGCTCTGCTTTAACTAAATGCTACATAAATATTAGCTGTCTGTACCCCCCAAATCAGATAACTCTTGTAGCTCCTTTATCTGCCCCCCTCAGAGAGGGCCCCTGAACCTGGACGCAGGTCAGAATCACCTTGGAATCCTTTTCTAAACCCTCACCTGAAACTCTCTGGTTGGGGGAAATGGGACTTCCATCTCAAAGGCCGTTCAAGTTATTCAGCTGTCATAACATGGGCCTGTAGGGGCTGGTTAGCTCAGTTGGTTAGAGCATGATGCTGATAACATGGGCCTCCAAAAACAGATATGCCCATTTGACATAACACTGTATGTGAGAGTCTATTTCCCCTTCATCCCTCCAACAGCAGCTTGTGTCTTTATTGCTAATATGGTTGCTCATTTCCCTGGACTTACTTCATTGGAAGGGTGATCACAGGCAGTGAGTGGTGGTGGTCTGAAGAGTGAAGGTGGTTTGCTTTTGGCGAAAGCGGACCTAGTGTTGTATTAGGCACGGAGTTCCTCCAGTAAAACACAGTGATGGCTGGATCTGTCTCTCCCTGTATAGCTCTTCATGGTGGTGGCCCAGCTCATATTAGGGGCCTGAAGGAGGCAGGTTCTGAGGATCTGTGTCCGGATGGCTTCTACTCCAGCAGTCCTCAGGAGAGCCCATCACCTTACATCCCCGATGGAATATGGTACCTGGCTGAAGAGAGTGCATAGATATGAACAAAAGCATGTTGTGGAATAGTTCCTGTGAGGTTCACAAACTAGCCTAAAAGTAGAGAAGCTGCTTTGATCTCATCATGGCAGAAGAGGTTTAGCAGGTGGAATTTTATTTCATCAGCAGCTATAGCCTGTGTAGTAGCCCTTGAGGCCCATCATAGACCTTTTTTCCCCCTGAAAAACAATGAATCATCCAGTTTAGGAAGGAACTTACTTGGTCTTTAACATACATTTGCAATAAATATATCTAAATTGTTCTCACCATATAAATAGTAATCAGCAATTCCCATGTCTCTCAGATGGGTGTGGAAATGTACAGTTGTTAGATCTTCCTAGTAATATGACATTGTAAAAGATTCTTCTCTGGTGCCTATGATTTTTTTCCTATTATTTAATGAAAATTAAAAAAAAGATTTTATTTATTTATTTGACAGAGAGAGAGAGAGAGATCACAAGTAGGCAGAGAGGCAGGCAGAGAGAGAGGAGGAAGCAGGCTCCCCTCCGAGCAGGGAGCCTGATGTGGGCCTCGATCCCAGGACCCTGAGATCATGACCTGAGCTGAAGGCAGAGGCTTTAACCCACTGAGCCACCCAGGCGCCCCTATAATGAAATTTTTTAAAGAGCCACAAAATTTCCAAGTGTTAAAGATATCAGTGACAAGAAATCATTCTTATTACTGTTATTACTGTTATTATTGTTGTTATTATTATTTAAAAGACTTTATCCACTAACAGAATAGAGAACCCAAAAATGGACCCTCAACTCTATGGTCAACTAATCTTCGACAAAGCAGGAAAGAATGTCCAGTGGGAAAAAGACAGTCTCTTCAACAAATGGTGTTGGGAAAACTGGTCAGCCACATGCAGAAAAATGAAACTGGATCATTTCCTGACACCACACACAAAAATAGACTCAAAATGGATAAAAGACCTCAATGTGAGAAAGGAATCCATCAAAATCCTCGAGGAGAACACAGGCAGCAACCTCTTCGACCTCAACCGCAGCAACTTCTTCCTAGGAACCTCACCAAAGGCAAGGGAAGCAAGGGCAAAAATGAACTATTGGGACTTCATCAAGATTAAAAGCTTTTGCACAGCAAAGGAAACAGTCAACAAAACCAAAAGACAACTGACAGAATGGGAGAAGATATTTGCAAATGACATATCAGATAAAGGGCTAGTATCCAAAATCTATAAAGAGCTTCTCAAACTCAACACCCATAAAACAAATAACCCAGTCAAGAAATGG
>LNAC01001021.1:0-28723 GCA_002007465.1 Ailurus styani | reverse complement strand
GAACTGGAGGGTATTATGCTGAGCGAAATAAGTCAATCAGAGAAAGACAATTATATGATCTCTCTGATATGAGGAACTTGAGGGGCAGGGTGGGGGGTCGTGGGGGGTAGGGAGGGAAAAATAATGAAACAAGATGGGATGGGGAAGGAGACGAACCATAAGAGACTCCTAATCTCACAAAACAAACTGAGGGTTACTGGGGGGTGGGAGGGTAGGGATAGGGTGGATGGGTTATGGACACTGGGGAGTGTTTGTGCTTTGGTGAATGCTGTGAAAGATGTAAGCCTGATGATTCACAGACCTGTACCCCTTGGGCAAAGAATAAAAATAAAATTAAAAAAAAATGAACCCCCCCCCAAAAAAAGACTTTATCCACTTGTTCCAGAGAGAGAGAGGGAGAGAGAGCAAGGGGAGGAGCAGAGGGAGAGGGACAAGCAGACTCCTCAGCAAGTGCGGAACACAGCGTGGGGCTCGATCCAAGGACCCCGAGACCAGGACCCCAGCCAAAATCAAGAGTCAGACTCTCAACCAACTGAGCCACCCAGGTGCCCCTAGAACTTAACATAAAAAAGATAATTATTACCCTATCATTTGCCCTCTTATAATGATACTCAGCTATATTCCCTAAAATAGCCAGTTACTCTTAAGTATCATTATGATTATTTTCCTAGAATAGAATTTTTTATTTCCATACTTCAGAAGGAAATGGACATCACCTTTCCATAAATACTTGGATATATTTCATTAGAAGTGATTATTTCTCTTTTGGTTATCTGTAGCATGGACCAATTTGGTAAGACAGTGTGAATCGGCTAATGCTACAAGAACACAATTGTGAAACTCTTTCACCTGATTATTTAATTGCATCAGAGAATTTGAATATATAAATATATGTAAAATACTTTATTGATGTATGATTGACATATAATACACTGCATATTTAAAGTATATGCTTTGATAAGCTTTGATCTATGTATGTACCTGTGAATCCAGTACTACAGTTAAGATAATGAAAATATCCATCACCTTTAAAACATTCTTTGTGCCCCTTGGTAATGCCCCATCTACCTCTCTCCAGCCTCTTTCTCTCCACATCACCCTACTCCATTCCCAGGCAACTACTGATCTTCTGTCAGTATGGGTTAGTTTCCTTTTCTTATAATTTTATGTGAATAGAGTATACAGCGTGTATTTTTGTGTGTTGTTTCCTGCAACCTAATTGTTTCTGGATTCATCCATTTGTTGCATGTGTGGATGGTTCCTTCTTTTTAATGATTGACTAAAATTCCATTATATGGATATATCACAATTTGTTCTGTCCATTTACCTTGTCATGGATATTTGGGTTGTTTCCAATTTGGGACTCTTATAAATAAAGCTACTCTGAGTATTTGTATGTAAGTCTTCGATTGGACATGTTTTCTTTCTCTAGGGTAAGTACTTAGGAGTTCAGTGGCTGGGGCATATAGTAGTTGTAAGATTGACATTTTTAGAAACCGCCAAACTGTTTCACAAAGTGTTGGCACCATTTTTCATTGCCATTAGCAGTGTATGAGAGTTCCATCCTCCACAGCCCTGACAGAACTTGGTATGGTCAGTTTTTTTTTAATGTTGGCTGTTCTTAGAAGGGTATAGTAGTATCTTATAGTTTTTATTTACATTTCCCTAATGGATTTGAATATTTGAGGAGAGGTGTTTAGGATTTTTTTCATGTGCTTATTTAACATTTGTGTATCTTTTTTAAGGAAGTGTCTCTTCAAATTTTTTGCCCATTTATTTGTGAGAGTAACTGTTTTCTTGTTATTGACCTTTGTGAGAAGTTCTGTATTCTGGACAAAAGTCCTTGTTATCAGAGTTCTGATTTACACATATTTTCTCCCAGTTAGTGGCTTGTCTTTTAATTCTCTCAACAATGTCTTTGAAAGTGCAGAAATTTTTAATTTTGAGGAAGTCCAGTTTATTGATTTGTTCACTTATTAATTGTAGTTTTGATTTTGCATCTATGAAATCTTCACTTAATCCAAGGTCACAAGGATTTTTCTCCTTTTCTTTATTAAGGTTTTCTCTATTTATTTGACAAAGAGAGAGACAGCGAGAGAGGGAACACAAGCAGGGAGAGTGGGAGAGGGAGAAGGAGGCTTCCCGCAGAGCAGGGAGCCGGATACTGGCCTTCATGGGATCATGAATCCCAGGGATCAGGTCCTGGGATTATGACCTGAGCCAAAGATGGACGCTTAATGACTGAGTCACCCAAGTTCCCCTCTCCTTTGTTTTCTTTTAGAAATTTTAGGTTTTATATTTACGGCTACGATCCATTTTGAGTTGAGGTTTTTTGTATGGTAAGATACGTGGTTCACTGTTTGTGCATGTGGATACGCACCTGTCTCAGCTACATTTGTTGAGAAGACTGACCTTTCTCCACTGAATTGCCTTTGCAATTTTGTCAAAAATCAGTTGTTCATATAGGTGTGAACTCTGGACTCTTTATTCTGTTCCTTTGATCTGTTTACTGTCTACCTTGATGCCAATACCACACTTTTGATGACTGAATATTTTATCATAACTCTTGAAATCAGGTAGTTTTGATCTTCCAGCTTCGTTCTTTAAAAAAAAAAACATCTGAGTAGTTGACACACAATGTTACGTTAGTTTCAGATGTACAACATAGTGATTTGAGAAGTTTATACATTATTCTGTGTTCATCACAAGTGTAGCTACCATCTGACACCATACAAACACTATTACAAAGCTGTTGACTATATTTCCTATGCTGTGCCTTTTATTCCTGTGGCTTATTCATTCCATAGCTGGAAGCCTGTATTCCCCTTCACCCATTTTGTCCATCCCCCAGCCCCCTCCCCTCTGGCAACCATCAGTTTGTTCTCTGTATTTATAGGTCTGATTCTGCTCTTCGTTTGTTCATTTGCTTTTTTAGATTCCACATATGAGTGAAATCATATGGTATTTGTTTGTCTTAGTCTGACTGACTTCACTTAGTGTGATACTGTTTGGGTCCATCCATGTTGTTGTAAAGAGCACGATCTAACTTGTTCTTTTTCAAAGTTGTATTTTATAATCTAGGTCCTTTGCATTTCAGCATGAATTTTAGAATCAACCTCTTAGTTTCTTAAAAAACAAAATGTGCGCTAGGATTTTTATTAGGATTACACTGAATCTGTAGATCAGTTTGAGGAGAACAGACATCTAAATAATACTAGTGTTCTGACACATGAAAATGGTATGTACCCACATTTAGTTAGATATTTAATTTCTGTCAGCAATGTTTTGTAGTGTTCAATGTACCAACCATACACATAAGTGGAGAGATTATTCCTAAGTATTTTATACTTTTTGGTGCTATCATGAATGACAGTATTTTTTACTTTTATTTTTATTATTTTTTAAAGATTTTATTTATTTGACACAGAGAGAGACAGCCAGAGAGGGAACGCAAGCAGGGGGAGTGGGAGAGGGAGAAGCAGGCTTCCCCTCAGGCAGGGAGCCTGACAGCGGGGCTCGATCCCAGCACCCTGGGACCATGACCTGAGCTGAAGGCAGGCACTTAATGACTGAGCCACCCAGGCGCCCGAATGACAATATTTTTAATTGCAATTTACCATATATTTTCACTAAACTGTCAGCAGCCAAAATGTTGAAAAATAGCCATTGAGGAATCTTTTTGGTTGAAAGCTCAGAGTACTTACTCTACAGTCGAAAAAGTCCTTGATGCATAACATGCATTTGTTTGTATTTCTATATCAGCTTTTAGAGGTTATTGGCAATGTATTGAAGTGAGGGAGAAAGTGTCCCAGAGACAAGTCTACATTTCATCTGAAAAAAAAAATCCATCACTAAAATAATCTAGTAGTTTTCAAGTTTATATGTGTATTTAGCATTGAATCTATTGAATTGTAGTGTTTTTCTTTTTTACTCCCCAGCTATTCCACTATAATGAATTCCTGGGATCTTGAGTGGGGAGAGGAGGAAGAAGCATATGTGAATGTGGGTACGTATGTATGCACGTATGTATATATTGCTAAAGCTGCCAGGAATGTATTGTCAGTAATACTTGAGGGGTGAATTACTGTATGTTACATCAGTCCAGCCCAATTCCTAGAACATGTTAGGAACCAAATCAGGGTGGTTGCTGTTTGTTTTCTCCTAGCTTTCCTTGGCCAGTCTGTTTACCAGGTGACTCAGTACTGCTGTGGGATTTGACGCAACTGATGCACTCAGATCTGTTGCCTGAATCATTTGTTACTATGATAATTATCAAGTGTTGCTTTCCTTGTTTTTACAAACTAAATGTTATTAATTTCATACCTTATATAAAACTTATCTTTTTTATCATTTCATTTTATTTTTTTCATCTGATAGGTGTACTCTTTAATCTCCATCCCCTATTTCCCCACCCCCTACTCACATCCCCTCTGGTAACCATCAGATTGTTCTTTATATTTACAAGTGTATTTCTTGGTTTGTTTCTCTCGCTTTTTTTCTTCCTTTGCTCATTTGTTTCTTTTTTTTTAAGATTTTATTTATTCATTTGAGAGAGAGGGAGAGAGAGCACAAGCAGAGGGAGAGGGAGAGGGAGAAGCAGACTTTCCGCTGAACTGGGAGCCCGATGTGGGGCTCAATCCCAGGACCTGGCGAACATAACCTGACCCAAAGACAGATGCTTAACCATTTGAGCCACCCAGAGGCTTAACCATCTGAGTTACCCAGACGCTTAACCATCTGAGTCACCCAGATGCCTCTCTTTTGTTTTATTTCTTAAACTCCACATATTAGTGAGATCATATGGCATTTGTCTTTCTCTGACTTATTTTGCTCAGTGTTATGCTCTGTATCTGTATCCATGTGGCAAATGGCAAGATTTCATTCCTTTTTATGGCTGAATAATATCCACTGTGTATGTATGTATATATTGCATCTTCTTTATCCATTCATATATTGATGGACACTTGGGCTGCTTCCATAGTTTGCTTATTGTAAATAGTGCTACAGTAAACGTAGGGGGTTCCTGTATTCCTTTGAATTACTGGTTTTTTGTTTTGTTTTGGTTTTTTGTTTTTTTTTACTTTTTAAGTAGGGGCTTGAACTCACGACCCTGAGATCAAGAGTCGGATGATCTACTGACTGAGCCAGCCAGGCGCCCCAGTTTTTGTATTTTAGGGGGGAAATACCCTATAGTGTGATTCCTAGATTGTAGGGTAGTTCTAATTTTTTGAGGAAACTTCATACTCTTTTCCACAGTGGCTATACCAGTTTTCACTCCCACCAATAGTGCAGGAGGGTTCTCTTTTCTCCACATCCTCACCAATACTTGTTTCTTCTGTTTTTGATTTTAGACGTTGTGACAGGTGTGAGGTGATATCTCATTGTAATTTTGATTTGCATTTCCGTGATGATGAGTGATGTCGAGCATCTTTCTGTGTGTCTGTTGGCCATCTGTATGTCTTCTTTGGAGAAATGTCTATTCATGTTTTCTGCCCATTTTTAAAAAATTTTATTTATTTGACAGAGAGAGAGATCACAAGTAGGTAGAGAGGCAGGCAGAGAGAGAGAGAGAGGAGGAAGCAGGCTCCCTGCAAAGCAGAGAGGCCAATGCGGGCCTCGATCCCAGGACCCTGAGATCATGACCTGAGCCGAAGGCAGAGGCTTTAACCCACTGAGCCACCCAGGCACCCTCTGCCCATTTTTTTAATTGGGTTGTTTTTTGGGTCTTGAGTTTTATATGTTCTTTAATATTTCAGACACCAACCCTTTATCAGAGGTGTCATTTGCAAATATCTTCTCCCACTCCACTGGTTGCCTTTTAGTTTTGCTGATTGTTTCCTTCACCGTGCAGAAGCTTTTTATTTTGATGTAGTCCTGATAGTTAATTTTTACTTTTCTTTCGCTTGACTCAGGAGACATACCTAGAAAGAAGTTGCTATAGCCGATGTCAAAGAAGTTACTGCCTGTGTTCTCTTCTAGGATTTTTATGGTTTCAGGTCTGACATTTAGGTCTTTAATCCATTTAAAATTTTATTTTTGTGTATGGTGTAAGAAAGTGGTTTGGTTTCATTGTTTTGGATGTTGCTGTCCAGTTTTCCCAACGCTATTTGTTGAAGAGACTGTTTTTTCCCCCATTAGGTATTTTTTCCTGCTTTGTTGAGGATTGACCATATAATCATGGGTTTATTTCTTGGATTTCTATTCTGTACCTTCGATCTGTGTATCTATTTTTGTGCCAATACCCTACTGTTTTTTTAAGTAAGCTCCATGCCCAACATGGGGCTTGAACTCATGACCTTGAGATCGAGAGTCCCACACTCTATTGATGGAGACAGCTAGGTGCTCCCTAGTACCATACTGTCTTGATTAGTATTGCTTTGTACTCTAGCTTGAGGTCTGGAATTGTGATGCCTCCAGCTTTGCTTTTCTTTTTCAAGAAAAGATTGCTTTGGCTATTTGGGATCTTTTGTGGTTCAATACAAAGCTTAGGATTATTTGTTCTAGTTCTGTGAAAAATGCTGTTGGTATTTTGGTAAGGATTGCATGAAATGTGTACATCGCTTGGGGTAACATAAACATTTTAACAATATTTATTCTTCCAATCCATGAACACAGAATGTCTTTCCATTTCATTGTGTCATCTTCAATTTCTTTCATCAGTCTTTCATAGTTTTCAGAGTATAGATCCTTTACCTCTTTGGTTAGGTTTATTTCTGGGTATCTTATTATTTTGGGTGCAATTGTAGATGGGGTTGTTTTCTTTTTTTTTTTTTTTTTAAAGATTTTATTTATTTATTTGACACAGAGAGAGAGATTACAAGTAGGCATAGAGACAGAGAGAGGAGGAAGCAGGCTCCCTGCTGAGCAGAGAGCCCGATGCGGGCCTCGATCCCAGGACACTGAGATCATGACCTGAGCCGAAAGCAGAGGCTTTAACCCACTGAGCCACCCAGGCGCCCAGATGGGGTTGTTTTCTTAATTTCTCTTTCTGCTGCTTTGTTTTTGGTGCATAGAAATGAAACAGATTTCCGTACACTGATTTTGTATCTTGTGAGTTTACTGATTTCATTTATCAGTTCTAGCAGTTTTTTGGTGGAGTCTTTAGGGTTTTCTATATGTAATATCATGTCATCCAGAAATGGTGAAAGTTTTACTTCCTGCTTACCTTTGGATGCCTTTTATTTCTTTTTGTTGTCTGCTGTGGTTAGGACTTCCAGTACTATGTTAGTTAAATAACAGTGGTGAGAGTGGACATCCTGGTTTCATTCCTGACCTTAGGTGAAAAGCTCTCAGTTTTTTCCATTAAGTATGATGTTAGCTTTGGATTTTTCATAGATGGCCTTTATTATGTTGAAGTATGTTTCCTGTAAACTGACTTTGTCGAAGGTTTTTTATCATGGATGATACTGTATTTTGTCAAATGCTTTTCCTGCATCTATTGAAATGATCATATGGTCTTATCCTTTCTCTTACTGGTGTGATGTATCATGTTGATTGGTTTATGAATATTGAACCAGCCTTGCAACCCAGGAGTAAATCCCACTTGATTGTGGTAAGTGATTTTTTGAAATGTATTGTTGGATTTGGTTTCCTAGTATGTTGTTGAGGATTTTTGCATGTATGTTTGCCAGAGATACTGGCCTGTAGTCTTTGTTGTTGTTGTTGTTGTGTCTTTATCTGGTTTCTGATAATGCTTGCCTCATAGAATGAGTTCAGAAGTTTTCCTTCCTTTTTTATGTTTTGGAATGGTTTGAGAAGAACAGATGTTAACTCTTCTTTAAATATTTGGTAGGATTTGCCTGTGAAGCTGTCTGGTCATGAAGTTTTGTTTTTTTGAAGTCTTCCGACTAGTGATTCAATTTTTCTGTTCAAACTTTCTATTTCTTCCTGCTTTACTTTTGGTAGTTTATATGTTTCTAGGAATTGATCCATTTCTTCAAAGTTGTCCAATTTGTTTGCATATAGGTTTTCATAATATTATGTTACAGTTGTTTATATTTTTGTGGTGTTGGTTGTTATTTCTCCTCTTTCATTAGTAATTCTGTTTGAGTCCTCTCTCTTTTTTCAATGACTCCTGCTATAGGTTTATCAATTTTGTTGATCTTTTCAAAGAACCAGCTCCTGGTTTCATTGATCTGTTCTATTGTTTTCTTTTTAAATTTCTATATCACTTAATTTCTGCTATAATCTATTGTTTCCATCCTTTTGCTGGTTTGAGATTTTGTTTGTTCTTCTTTTTCTAGCTCTATTAGGTGTAAGGTTAGGTTGTTTATTGGAGATTTTTCTTGCTTCATGAGGTAGGCCTGTGTTGCTACAAATTTCCCTCTTAGAACCACATTTGTTGCATCCCAAGGATTTGGGACTGTTGTGCTTGCATTTTCATTTGTTTTCATGTAACTTTTCATTTCTTCTTTGATTTCTATGTTGACTCATTCGTTGTTTAGTAGCATGTTATTAAACGTCCATGTATTTATTATCTTTCCAAGTTTCTTCCTGTGGTTGATTTCTAGTCATAGCATTTTGGTCAGAAAAAATGCATGGTATGACTTCAATTTTTTTTGGTATTTGTTCAGACTTGTTTTGTGGCCTAATCTGTGATCTGTTCTGGAGAGTGTTCCTTGTGCACTTGATAAGAATGTATATCCTGCTGTTTTAGGGTAGAATGTTCTGAATATGTCTGTTAAATCCATCTGGTGCATTCAAAGTCACTGTTTCTTTGTTGATTTCCTGTTTGGATGATCGGTCCATCAATGAAAGCTATGTGTTAAAGTCCCCTATTACTATTGTATGACTATTGGTTATTTCTTTTATGTTTGTTATTAACTATTTTATAAATTTTGGTGCTCCCAAGTTTGGTGCATAATTATTTACAATTTTTATATCTTCTTGTTGGATTATTCCCTTTGTTATTATATAATTCCTTGTTTGTCTTTTTTAATCTTTGTTTTAAAGTCTATTTTTTCTTATATAAATATTGCTACTCTGGCATTCTTTTGGTATCCATTTTCATGATAGATGTTTCTTCATCCCCTCATTTTTAATCTGTTGGTCTGGAAGGAGGCCCTTGTAGTCAGCATATAGATCATCTTTTTTTTTTTTTTTAAAGTAGGCTCCACACCCAGCATGGAGCCCCTTGTGGGACCTGGACTAAGCAACCATGAGATCAAGACCTGAGCTAAGATCAAGAGTTGAACACTCAACTGACTGAGCCACCCAGGCACCCCAGGACTTGTTTTATTTATCCACTCTGTCACCCTATGTCTTTTGATTGGAGTGTTTAGTCCATTTACATTCAAAGTAATTATCTATAGATATGTATTTATTACCGTTTTGTTACTTGTTTTGTGTTTTTTTTCTATATATTTTCTATGATTCTTTCTTCTCTTGCTCTCTTTCATGGTTTGTTGGCTTTCTTTAGTGATATACTTGGATTCCTTTCCTTCGTTTTTTGCATATCTGTTACTGGTTTTTGATCAGCGTTTGCCATTAGGTTTGTATATAATGTCTTCTGAGTATAGCAGTCTATATTATGTTGATGATTGCTTAGGTTTAAACTCATTCTTTACTCTTCTTCCTCCCATGTTTTAGGTATATCGTGTAGTGTCACATTTTATATCTTTTTGTTTTATGAATTCTTTGACTGATTTATATATATATATATATCTTTTTTATTTTTTATTTTGTAAAGATTTTATTTATTTATTTGAAAGAGAGAGAGAGAGATAACAAGTAGGCAGAGAGGCAGGCAGAGGGAGGAGGAAGCAGGCTCCCTGCTGAGCAGGGAGCCCGATGCAGGGCTCGATCCCAGGACCCTGAGATCATGACCTGAGCAGAAGGCAGAGGCTTAACCCACTGAGCCACCCAGGCTCCCCTGTCTTCTGCCCATTTCTTGATTGGATTATTTGTTCTTCCTGTGTTTGGGTGATAAGTTCTTTATAGATTTTGGATACTAGCCCCTTATCTGATTATGTCATTTACAAATATCTTCTCCCATTCTGTTGGTTGTCTTTTGGTTTTGTTGACTGTTTTCTTTGCTGTGCAAAAGCATTTTATCTTGATGAAGTCCCAGTAGTTCATTTTTGCCCTTTTTTCCCTTGCCTTTGGCGATGTTTCTAGGAAGAAGTTGCTGCGGCTGAGGTCGAAGAGGTTGCTTCCTGTGTTCTTCTCAAGGATTTTGATGGATTCCTGTGTCACACTGAGGTCTTTCCTTGACTGAGTTTTACAGAAATATTTATTTTTATTGCTTTTGTGTTTTTTACTTTTCATACTCTCACTTATGGTTTTCCTTTCTACCCAGAGTCCCCTTTAATATTTGTTGAATGGCTGGTTAGTGTTCATGAACTCCTTTAGTTTTTGTTTGTCTGAGAAACTCTTTATCTTTACTTCTATTCTGAATGATAGCATTGCTGGATAGAGTATTCTTGGCTGCAGATTTTTCCCATTCAGCACTTTGAATATATCATAACACTCCCTTCTAGCTTGGAAAGTTCCTGCTGAAAAATCCACTGATAACCTTATGGGGATATCCCCTTTTTTTCCTTAAAATATTGTATTTATTCATGAGAAACAGAGAGAGGGAGGCAGAGGCAGTGGGAGAAGCAGGCTCCCTGCAGAGCAGGGAGCCCAACGTGGGACTCAATCCTGGGACTCTGGGGTCAGGACCTGAGTGGAAGGCAGATGCTTAACTGACTGAGCCACCCAAGCGGCCCATGGGGATTCCCTTTTATGGAACTGTCTTCTCTTGCTGCTTTAAAAAATTTTTCTTTGTTGTTCCTTTTTTTTTTTTAAAGATTTTATTCGTTCATTTGAGAGAAAGCGAGAGAGAAGGCATGAGCAGGGAGAAGGAGCAGAAGCAGAGGGAGAAGCAGGGTCCCTGCTGAGCAGGAAGCCTGATGTGGGACTCGATCCCAGGACCTCCGGGATCTTGACCCAAGCCGAAGGCAGACGCTCAACCAACTGAGCTACCCAGGCACCCTATTGCTCCTTTTGACCTTTTAATTACTATATGTCTTGGTGTGGACCTCCTTGGGGTGAGTTTGGAGGGGGGCGCATCTCTATGCATCCTGGATCTAGATATGTGCTTCCTTCCCCAGATTAGTGAAATTTTCAGCTATTATTTCTTCACATAAAATTTCTGCCCCTTTATCTCTCTCTCCTTCTTCTGAGACCCTAATAATGAGGCTGTTATTACGCTTGATGGAGTCACTGAGTTCCCTAAGACCATTCTCAATTTGCATAATTTTCTTTCCTCTCCTTTGTTCAGCTTGGTTATTTTCCATTACTCTGTCTTCCAGGTCATTAATTCATTCATTCCTCTGCTTCGCCTTGCTTGCTATTTATTCCATGAAGTGTATGTTTATTTCATTTATTGTGCACTTGATCTCTGATTGGTTCTTTTTTATCTCTGTGTTGAGGGTCTTACTGACGTCCTCCACTCTTTTCTCCATTCCAGTGAGTATCTTTTTGATCATTACTTTAAATTCGCTATGAGGCATACTACTTGTGTCTATTACACTTTAATCTCTTGCTGTGGTTTGGTCCTGTTCTTCCATTTAGGAGATGTTTCTCTATCTCCTCATTTTGTCTGACTTTCTGCATCTGTTCCTGTGTGTTAGGGAACTCCAGTAATTCTCTTGTTGTGAATGATAACGGCCTTAAAAAGAAGAGGTCCTCTAATACCTTGCAGTGTAGTGTCCGCTGTTCCCCAGGGCCTGGTGCTTCAGGTTGTGTCTCCTGTGTGTATTGTATGTGCTCTGCTATTGAGTCTTGGCCTCTTTTTCCTTCAGTCCAGGTGTCTGCAGAGGCTCTCTTTGCTTGTTTTGGTTAGCGAGTTGTGCAGTGGTCTGCTTGCACATTGCTGAAGCTGAGGTCCTGCCATTGGAAGCTCCTTCAGGTTGGGTTCTCTGTCCATTTGTCACTTCCCTAGGGTTCTTTGAGCATGGACTTTTTACTTTCTGAGCCTGAGTGTTTCCCGGTCTGTACAAAGAAAGTGACATTGCCCATGTCAGTGTAATACTTTGAGGATTTAAAGAAAAAAAGTCTGAAAATAACAGCTTATACTGGGTGGCATTTAGTAGGCCCTCTAAATGCTAGTTGCCTGTTCCAGCTTTGCCTCCTTAATTCTGTCAATGTGATGCTGCCTCTGACATGAACATCATAGTATGACTACTAGAGAGAATACTTGGACATGGAACAGCAAGCAGGGATGAGCCCCCATTTCCATTATGTGAGAGCTTCCTTGTCACTGCTGTGTGTGGGAGGGGGCTGTGGGATGGAGCTGGGGAAGAGGCACAGCGTCACTGCACAGCTTTCTGTGAACTGAGTGGGGACAGGCAAGCACGTGCTCACCCTTTTCCTCTGCCTTTCATGTGCTTTCCCTTCCTCTCACTTTCCTCTCTATTCCAACTGCTGTCTGATCCCCTGACTTTCCCTTCTAGTAGAACATCAGAGAAAGGTGTGGACCATGGGCCCTCTAAACAGGAGCTGATAGAGAAGAACCAAGTATAATGTCGAGTGTGCTAGACAATTTCCTGGAGCAAGAAAGAAGACATCAGGTTCCCATCATTTGGGAAATGTTAGGTGAGTTTCTACCCTTCCACCAGCCTCATCTATACTTTAATAAAGTGATACCCAATTCCTCCCACTACATAGGAATATTGTTGAGTTTAAGTGTGATTTAATGTGGGAAAGCAATCTGTGGTCATAGGTGGGAGGGAAGGACCAGTGCCCCCTTTGGGTAATTATATTAATGGAGATGTCCCTCATATCACATAATCTGCATGGTAGGCATTAAATTAATGTTACACAAATGTCAGATATTTAGGTCAGGATTTTGCCAAGTGTGGTTCATGGACCACTTCATCAAAACCGTCAAGGAGTGTTTGTGGAAACTGAAGATTCCTGGGCTCACCCTAGGTCTCCTGTATCCCAAACAGGGAGGTAGGTGGGAAGGGTTTAAAATTTGAATAATTTGTTTCAAATAGTTGGTTCTGGCTCATTCCAATTTGAAAAGAACTCTGGATTTGCAACAAAATGTTCTTAACATTTTGAATCTTTGACATCTGATTTCTTTGTCAAATATGTGTCTGCTCCTGTGTGTCAAATAGGTAATAATTCCTTCATTTAGGTCATACATTTTTAGTAATTTATATGTGAGGCCCTGAACTAGGTACTGGGAACATAGCACAGAGAACAAGACAGGCAGAGTCCCTGGAGCTTTCATTCAGATTTGGGAAAACTGGCAATAAGCTGTTAGATCATAAGTGGGTCAATTCCATATGGGCTTTAGGAAAATAAACACATACATAGAATAGAAAATGATGGGTTAGGGATTACTTGGATTGGGCTGTCCATAAAGTTCCTTCTCAGGAAGTGGCATTTGAGCTGAGTCCTGAAGGACAAGGGGCAACTAGGCCTAGGCTGGCCTTTTGATTTGTGATGTGTGTGGCATCATTTATTCCAGGAGCAGATGATGAGCTTACGTGGCTGGAGCCTGGCAGACAGGGTACAGGTAGTAGGAAAAGAGGTCAGAAGGGCAGATGGAGGCCAATCCAGTGAATATAAGAAGTAAAATATTCACACTCACACACTTTTGTAAGTGGCAGAACTAGGGTTTGGCCCTAGTCTGTCTCCAGAGGCCGCATTTCTAACCAGTATACTTAGGAAGAATTAAAAAACATATATTGAGGGTGCCTGGGTGACTCAGATGATTAAGCGTCTATACATGCTGTATGATTTGCCTTTGGCTCAGGCCATGATCTCGGGGTTGTAGGGTTGAGCCCAGTGTTGGGCTCCCTGCTCAGTGGGGAGTCTGCTTCTCCCTCTCCTCCTCTGCCCCCCCAACTGCCAGTCATGCTCTCTTTCTCAAATGAATAAATAAAATCTAAACAACAATAACAAAAAAAAACATGTGTTGAACTATGTCAGCCCCCAGTGGGTGATGTTAGGCCAGGGCCATGTTTTTTTTTTAAGTTTGTTTATTTTTTTAAAGTAATCTCTGCACCCAATGTGGGACTCAAAACCATGACCCCAAGATCAAGATTCACATGCTCTACTGACTGAGGCAGCCAGGTGCCCCCAGGGCCATTTCTTTTTGGGTGAAAGCTATGCTTCAGTATGAATTTTTTTAATATATAGAGGGTACTTATTTAAGAACAATGAGAAGTTAATAATTATAAAAAACAAAAAAATAATTATCACAATTACTGTGCATTAGGCAACTTGTCTATTAAAGTAATACCTTGGACTTCCACTATGAATTCTTTTTATGAACTCAAAGTGTTCTTCATATGAGAATGACATTATTTTTTGTCTGAGGCCTTGCTGGTTGGGTGGCAGGTATGATCTGACCCCTTTTGACAGGTGAGGCAAGCAGAGTTGTGGTGACTTACCCAAGGTCACCTAGAGTTAGTGGGTTAGGTCTGGTGCAAGGTCACGTATATCTCCTGCTTATACTTAGTTTTCTGTCCATCAGATAGATACTCTACGTAGTGAACCACTTTTCAAGAGCTCAGAGAGCATGTGCTTCTCCGAGGTTATTCTGAAGGTAATTACAAAGGGACACTAAATACCTTCAAATGAAAGGAAATGAGGTGTTGATTTTCCTCTTTCTTAAACTCAGTTGGGAGATTAGAAGAAAAAATTTCTGAAATCATACAGCATGTACTCTTTTTGTGTCTGGCTTCTTCAAATGAGCATACTATGTGTGTGTTTGACTGTACGTGTGTGTGTGTGTGTGTGTTTGAGTATGTGATTTACATTGTCATTGTCTGTAGTTGCACATCATTCTCATTTGTGTATAGTACTACATTGTAGATATTTTAATATATATATCTGTTATGGGGATTTGGGTATTTTCTAGTTTTTTACTTAATAATGTTGCTATGAATGTTCATATTTGTACCTACCTTTTGTTGTTGTTGTTGTTTTTAAAGATTTTATTTATTCATTTGACAGAGAGATAGAGAGCACAAGTAGGCAGAGCGGCAGGTAGAGGGAGAGGGAGAAGCAGGCTCTCCGCTGAGCAGGGAGCCCCATGTGGGGCTTGTTCTTAGGGCCCTGGGATCATGACCAGAGCCAAAGGCAGCCACTTAACTGACTGAGCCACCCAGGCAACCCTGTACCTACCTTTTAGATGGATACTTGTTTTCCTTTCTCTTGGTCATGTACCTAAGACAGGCATTTCTGAGTCATAGTGTGTGTATATGCTAAGCTCAGTAGATAGTGCCAAACTCTTTTTCAAAGTGGTTGTTTCAGGCTATGTTCCCAATCTCATCAATACTTGGTATCTTCCATCTTTTCCATTTTTGTCGTTTAGGTAAACGTGAGGTAGTATCTCATTGTGGTTTTAATTTTAATTCTCTGAAGTCTTCCGTGGCTTTTTAAAAATACACATGTTTTTATTAATGTATATTAATATATACATATCATATATATTTTTATAGATTCCAGATACATTTATCCCAGGAATAAAAAGTTGATTTAACATGCAATAATTAAACAATATAACTTGCCATATTAACAGACTACAAATTAAATATATGATGATCTCAATGATGCAGAAAGATCATTTGACAAAATTTGATGTTCATTCGTGATTTAAAAGAAGCAACTATCATTAAATGAAGAATGGAGGGGCGCCTGGGTGGCTCAGTGGGTTAAAGCCTCTGCCTTCAGCTCAGGTCATGATCTCAGGGTTCTGGGATCGAGGCCCGCATCGGGCTCCCTGCCCAGCGGCGAGCCTTCTTCCTCCTCTCTCTGCCTGCCTCTCTGCCTGCTTGTGATCTCTCTCTCTGTCAAATAAATAAATAAAATCTTTTAAAAAAATAAAATAAATGAATAATGGAAGTAAACTTCCACAATCTGGTAAAGGGCATTTACAAAAAACCTACAGCTAAAATAGTAATGGTGAAAGATTTTTTAAAATTAACATATAATGTATTATTTGCTTCAGGGGTACAGGTCTGTGAATCATCAGTCTTACACAATTCACAGCACTCACCACAGCAGTACCCTCCCCAATGTCCATAACCCATCCACCCTATCCCTCCCCCCCAACCTTTTAATGTAAAGAAGGCCCCCTTCTTTTTTTTTAAATTTCTAGTTATCTGCATCTTTTGTTTTGTGAGGTTTTTGTTCTAGATTGTGTTGTTTGTATCCCTATTGTGTTGTTTGTGTATTTTTGTCCCCGCTACCCTATTTCCTTTAAATTGAGTAGATTTAGGGGCTTGATCTAATTCATATTTTTTGGCAACAGTACCTCAGATGTGGTATGATACTTCTCATAGCATTACACCAAGAGACTCATTGTGCCTAATTGTTTCTCTTATGGCACTAAAATTGATCACTGAGTTCAGGTGTTATTAGCCTGATCTGTCCATTACAAAATTTTTCATCTGCTTTTCACCTCAGATTTTTTGCAGCCTTGAAGATCATTGCCTAGATCTGATTAAAGGTTATAAAAGGGTGATGTTCTAATTCTATAATTTCTTCTGCATTTATTAGCTGGAATTCTTCTGTAAGAGGAACTTCTCCCTCATCAACAATTATACCATGCTGAGGTATGGTTTACACAGAAGGGAAGGAGGAATGTTTAATTCCTTTGTAGTATTTCTACCTTTTAAAATAATGAGTTTCCCCAGGATTCTTCAAAGGTGAGACATGAGTTTGTTTTGTTTGTGCTTTGCTTTCCTTTTTTTAAGATTTATTTATTTATTTTAGACAGAGAGTGGTGGGAGGAGCAGAAGGAGAGGGAGAGAATCTCTAGCAGACTCTCTGCTGAGTATGGAGCCTGATGCAGGGCTCCATCCCAGGACCCTGACATAGGATCTGAGCTGAAATCAAGAGTCGGTTGCTTAACTGGCTGTCGCTTTCCTTTTAGAATGTCCTCATGACTCATCTTTGTTTGTATATTTGATGTATACTATCCGGTCCATTGTAGTTGTTATTTTACCTGGTATCAAATTGTTCTATCTGGGCTGTGGGAGACACTTCATATTGGCTCCTGAGTCATTTTGACAGGTTTTCTTGTAGGAGAGTTTGTTCCAGACACATCTGGTTCTAGAATCACTCATTTCTCTAGAGGAGTCTGGACCCTTTTAGTGGGAAATGCGTTTAGAGTGTTCAGTCTGGGTGCTAGAATCATGCATTGCTATTTGATTGGTCATTGTTGCTTGCCATTTTAACATGAAGTCAGTAAACATAATATTTTTTAAGAGACTGTACCTCATTAGCTTCCATCCTGGGCTGCTTCCCATTTCCATTTAGATTTTATCATTTTTTTTTAACTTTCCAGTCTTCAAAATATAAGCAAATATAGTATGTATTTTTTCCCTCCCACTTCAAGGTAAAATGTGGCATGTTCTACACAAGTAAAGTCCAATAGAAATTTCAGTGGAAATGAAAAAATATTCTGTGTCTACATTTTCCAATAAAGTAGCCATTAGATACCTGTCGAACACCTGAAACCTGGTTAGTGTGAATGAGAAACTCAATTTTAATTTCATTTAAATTAAATTTAAATAGCCGTGTGTGGCTGATGCCTACTATATCGGACAACAGCGTCTCTACACATTTTTCTGATCTTGCTTTTTTAAAAAAATTAAATTCAATTTAATTAACATATAGTGTATTATTAGTTTTAGAGGTAGAGTTTAGTGATTCATCAGTTCCATATAACACCCAGCATTCATTACATCAAGTGCTCTTCTTAATGTCCATCACTCATTACCCCATCCTCCCACACAACTCCCCTCCAGCAACCCTAAGTTGGTAACCTATAGTTAAGAATCTCTTTTGGTTTGCCTCCTTCTCTGTTTATATCTTAATATATTTTTCCTTCCCTTACCCTATGTTTATCTGTCTTCTTTCTTAAATTCCACCTAAGACTGAAATTACATATTTATCTTTCTCTCACTGACTTATTTCAGTTAGCATAATACCCTCTAGGTGTATCCATGCCTTTGCAAATGGCAAGATTTCACTCTTTCTGACGGCTGAGTAATATTCCATTGTATATATATATATACATGTTTATATATACTTGTATATATATACAAGTTCATTTTTGCTTTCATTTCCCTTGCCTTTGAAGACATGTTTAGCAAGAAGTTGCTGTGGCCAAGGTCGAAGATGTTGCTGCCTGTGTTTTCCTCTAGGATTTTGATGGATTGTATATATATGCCACTTCTTCTTTATCCATTCATCAATCCGTAGACACCTGGACTCTATCCATTCTTAGCTACTGTAGACTTTGCTGCTATAAACATTGGGGTGCATGTACACCTTGAATCACTACATTGGTATCCTCTGGATAAATACCTAGTAGTGCACTTGCTGGGTCATAGTGTAGTTCTGTTAACTTTGTGAGGAACCTCCATACTGTTTTCCAGAGTGACTACACCAGTTTGCATTCCCACCAGCAGCGTAAGAGGGTCCCCTTTCTCCACATCCTTGCCTCCATCTGTTGTTTCCTGTGTTGTTAATTTTAGCCATTCTGACTGGTGTGATGTGGTATCTCATTGTGGTTTTGATTTGTATTTCTATGGTGCCAAGTGATACTGAGCATTTTTTTGTGTGTCTATTGGCCATTTGTATATCTTCTTTGGAGAAATGTCTGTTCATGCTGTCTTCTCCTTTCTTTTTTTTTAAGATTTTATTTATTTGACAAAGAGAGGGAGATCACATGTAAGCAGAGAGAGAGAGAGGGGGAAGCAGGCTCCCTGCTGAGCAGAGAGCCTGATGCGGGACTCGATCCCAGGACCCTGAGATCATGACCTGAGCCGAAGGCAGAGGCTTTAACCCACTGAGCCACCCAGGCACCCTGTCTTCTCCTTTCTTAACTGGATTTCTCGGTTTTTGGATTTTGAGTTTGAGAAGTTCTTTATAGATTTTAGATACTAGCCCTTTACCTGATAAAACATTTACAAATATCTTCTCCCATTCTGTAGGTTGCCTTTTAGTTTTGTTGACTGTTTCCTTTGCTGTGCAAAAGCTTTTTGTCTTGAGAACTCCCAGTAGTTCATTTTTGCTTTCATTTCCCTTGCCTTTGAAGACATGTTTAGCAAGAAGTTGCTGTGGCCAAGGTCGAAGATGTTGCTGCCTGTGTTTTCCTCTAGGATTTTGTTGGATTCCTGTCTCACATTTAGGTCTTTCATCCATTTTGAGTTTATTATTGTGTATGGTATAAGAAAGTGGTCCATTCTTCTGCATGTGGCTGTCCAATTTTCCCAACACCATTTGTTGAAGAGACTGTCTTTTTTCCATTGGGTATTCTTTTTTAATTTTTTTAAAGATTTCATTTATTCACTAGAGAGAGAGAGAGAGAGAGAGAGAGAGAGAGAGAGAGAGAGAGAGAGCATGAGCAGGGGGAGGGGCAGAGGAAGAAGCAGACTCTCCCTGGGCAGGGAGCCCAAAATGGGGCTCAATCCCAGGTCCCTGGGGTCATGATCTGAGCCAAAGGCAGATGCTTTAACTGACTGAGTCACCCAGGCACCCTTTCATTGGGTGTTCTTTCTTGCTTTGTCAAAGATTAGTTCACCATAGAGTTGGGGGTCCATTTCTGGGTTCTCTGTTCTGTTCCATTGATCTATGTGTCTGTTTTTGTGCCAGTACCATACTGTCTTGATGATTACAGCTTTGTGATACAGCTTGAAGTCTGGAATTGTGATGCCTCCAGGTTTGGTTTTCTTTTTCAACATTCCTTTGGTTATTTGGGGTTTTTCTGGTTCCATACAAATTTTAGGATTGTTTGTTCCAGCTCTGTGAAAAATATTGATTGTATGTTGATAGGGATTGCACTGAATGTGTATATTGCTTTGGGTAGCATATACATTTTAACAGTTATGTTCTGCTAATCCATGAGCATGGAATGTTTTCCCATCTCTTTGCATTTTCCTCAATTTCTTTCATCTGTGTTCTATACTTTTCAGAGTATAGATCCTTTACCTCTTGGGTTAGGTTTATTCCTAGGTATCTTATGGGTTTTGGTACAATTGTAAATGGCATAGATTCCTTAATTTGTGTTTCTTCTGCCTCATTGTTAGTGTATAGTAATGCAACTGACTTCTGTGCATTGATTTTATATCCTTCAACTTGGCTGAATTCCTATATGACTTCTAGCAATTTTTTGGTGGAGTCTTTCAGGTTTTCCACATAGAGCATCATTTCATCTTCAAAGAAGAAAAGTTCAACTTCTTTGCTGATTTGGATGCCTTTTTATTTCTTTTTGTTGTCTGATTGCTGAGGCTACAACTTCTAGTACTATGATGAGCAACCGTGGTAAGAGTGGACATCCCTGCTGTATTCCTGACCTTAGGGGAAAAGCTCTGTTTTTCCCCATTGAGGATGATACTCACTGTGGGTCTTTCCTATATGGCTTTATGATACTGAGGTATGTTCCCGCTGTCCCTACACAGTGAAGAGTTTTAATCAAGAAAGAATGCTGTACTTTGTCAAATGCTTTTTCTGAATCTATTGAGAGGATCATATGGTTCTTGTTCTTTCTTTTATTTATATAGTGTACCACATTGGTTGATTTTCAGATGTTGAACCACCCTTGCAGCCTAGGAATAAATCCCACTTGGTCGTAGTGAATAATCCTCTTAATGTACTGCTGGATTGTATTAGCTGGTATCTTGGTGAGAATGTTGGCATCTATATTCTTCAAGGATATTGGTCTGTAATTCTCCTTTTTGGTAGGGTCTTTGTCTGGTTTTGGGATCAAAGTAAGGCTGACCTCATAAAATGAGTTTGGAAGTTTTCCTTCCATTTCTATTTTTTGAAACAGCTCCAGAAGAATAGGTATTAATTCTTCTTCATATGTTTGGTAGAATTCTGCTGGGAGGCCATCTGGTACTGGACTCATTTTTTGGGATATTTTTCTTTCTTTCTTTCTTTTTTTAAGATTTTATTTATTCATTTGAGAGAGAGAGACAGAGCACAAGAAGGGGGAGAGGCAGAGGGAGAGGGAGAAGCAGACTCCCTGCTGAGCTGGGAGTCCAATGTGGGGCTTGATCCCAGGAACTGGAGATCATGACCTGAGCTGAAGGTAGATGCTTAACCATCTGAGCGATGCAGGTGCACCAAGGAATATTTTTCATTACTGGTTCAATTTCTTTGCTGATTATGGGTCTGTTCTGGTGCTCTCTTTCTTCTTGTTTCAGTTTTGGTAGGTTATATGTTTCTAGGAATGTATCCCTTTCTTCTAGATTGTGTAATTTGTTGGCACATAATTACTTATAATATTCTCTTATAATTGTATTTCTGCAGTGTTGGTTGTGATCTCTCGTCTCTCATTTGTGATTTTATCTGGTTCATTTTTCTTTTTTGATAAATCTGGCTAGGGGTTTATCAATCTTATTCTTTCAAGCAACCATTTTCTAGTTTCTTTGATCTGTTCTACTGTTTNCTTTCTTTCTTTCTTTTTTTAAGATTTTATTTATTCATTTGAGAGAGAGAGACAGAGCACAAGCAGGGGGAGAGGCAGAGGGAGAGGGAGAAGCAGACTCCCTGCTGATCTGGGAGTCCAATGTGGGGCTTGATCCCAGGAACTGGAGATCATGACCTGAGCTGAAGGTACATGCTTAACCATCTGAGCGATGCAGGTGCACCAAGGGATATTTTTCATTACTGGTTCAATTTCTTTGCTGGTTATGGGTCTGTTCTGGTGCTCTCTTTCTTCTTGTTTCAGTTTTGGTAGGTTATATGTTTCTAGGAATGCATCCCTTTCTTCTAGATTGTGTAATTTGTTGGCACATAATTACTTATAATATTCTCTTATAATTGTATTTCTGCGGTGTTGGTTGTGATCTCTCCTCTCTCATTTGTGATTTTATCTGGTTCATTTTTCTTTTTTGATAAATCTGGCTAGGGGTTTATCAATCTTATTCTTTCAAGCAACCATTTTCTAGTTTCTTTGATCTGTTCTACTGTTTTTTTTTTCAATTTCTGTGTCATTGATTTCTTTTTTTTTTAAAGATTTTATTTATGTATTTGGATAGAGTGAGAGAGAGAGTGAGGGAGCATGAATGGGGGAAAGGGCGAAGGGAGAGGGAGAAGCAGACTCCCTGCTGAGCAGGGAGCCTGATGCAGTGCTCCATCCCAGGACCCTGGGATCATGACCAGAGCTGAAGGCAGATGCCCAGTTGACTGAGGCACCCAAGCACACCTGTATCATTGATTTCTGCTCTAATCCTTTTTATTTCTCTTTTCCTGCTGGATTTAGGCTTTATTTGCTTTTCTTTTTCAAGCTCCTTTACGTGTAAGTTTAGATTGTGTATTTGAGACTTTTTTCTTCCTTGAGAAAGACCTGTATTACTATATACTTCCCTTTTAGGACCACCTTTGATCTGTCCCAAAGGTTCTTAACTGTTGAGTTTTCATTTTCATTTGTTTCCATGTATTTTTGAAAAAGATTTTATTTATTTGACACAGAGAGAGAGAGAGAGAGAGAGAGAGATTACAAGTAGGCAGAGAAGCAGGCAGAGAGAGAGGAGGAAGCAGGCTCCCTGCTGAGCAGGCAGCCTAACGTGGGGCTCGATCCCAGGACCCTGAGATCATGACCTGAGCCGAAGGCAGAGGCTTTAACCCACTGAGCCACCCAGGTGTCCCAGTTTCCATGTATTTTTTAAATTCTTTTTTAATTTCCTGGTTGATCCATTCATTCTTTAGTAGGACACCCGTTAACCTCCATGTATGTGTGTTCCTTTCATACTTTTTGTTGTGACTGAGTTTATGTTTTAAAGCATTGTGTTCTGAAAATATGCAGGGAATTGCCCCAATCTTTTGGTATCTGTCGAGACATGATTTGTGACTCAGTGTGTGACCTATTCTGGACCATGTTCCATGTGCACTGCAGAAGAATGTTTGTTCTGTTGCTTTAGGATGGAATGCTCTGTATACATCTCGAAGTCCATCTGGTCCAATGTGTCATTCAAAGATCTTGTTGTTAGATAGACCCTTTTATTATGATATAGTGTCTTTCTTCATCTCTTATTACAGTATTTGGTGTAAAATCTAGTTTGTCTGATATAAGGATTGCTACTCCAGCATTCTTTTGATGTCCATTAGCATGATAAATTGTTCTCTACATCCTCACTTTCAATCTGGAGGTGTCTTTGGCTCCAAAATGAGTCTCTTGTAGACAGCATATGAATGGGTCTTGTTTTCTTATCCAATCTGATACCCTGTGTCTTTTGATTGGTGCATTTAGTCCATTTACATTCAGAGTAATTATTGAAAGATGATTTTAGTGCCATTGTATTACTTGTAAAATTGATGTTTCTATAGATTGTCTCTGTCCCTTTCTGTTTTTTGTTACTTTTGGGCTCTCTCTGTGTTCAAAGGATCCCCTTTAATATTTCTTCTAGGGATGGGTTAATGCTCATGAATTCCTTTAGTGTTTTTCATGGAAATGATCTCCTTCTATTCTAAATAACAGCCTTGGTGGATAAAGTATTCTTGGCTACGTATTTTTCCCATTCAGCACATTGAATATAACATGCCAGTCCTTTCTGGCTTGCCAGGTGTCCTTTGATAGGTTTGCTGCCAGCCTTATGTTTCTACCCTTGTTGGTTAAGGACCTCTTGTCCTGAGCGGCCTTCAGGATTTTCTCATCGTCTCTGAAATTTGCAAGCTTCACTATTATATGTCAAAGTGTTGACCTATTTTTATTGATTTTGAGGGGGGTTCTCTATGCCTCCTGGACTTGAATGCCTGTTTCCTTTTCCATATTAGGGACATTCTCAGCTATAATCTGTTCAAATAAACTTTCTGCTCTTCTCTCTCTCTCTCTCTCTCTCTCTCTCTCTCTCTCTCTCTCGCTTCATCTTCAGGGACTCCTATTATCTGGATGCTATTTCACTTTATGATATCACTGATTTATTGCAGTCACCCTTTGTGATCCAGTAGTTGTTTTACTCCTTTATTCTCAGCTTCCTTATTTGCCACCATTTTGTCTTCTAGATCACTGACTCACTCTTATGCCTCATGTATCCTCGCTGTTAGAGCCTCCATTTTTGACTGTATCCTAATAATAGCATTTTTAATTTCAGCCTGATTAGATATTAGTTCTTTTATTTTTATAGTAAGGAATTTTCTAGTGTTTTCTATGCTTTTTTCTATCTCAGCTAGTATCTTTTTAATCGTTGTTTTGAATTTTTGAATTCTAGTTCTGACATCTTATTTATACCCATATTAATTAAATCCCTAGTAGGGAGTACTTCCTTCTTTTCTTTCTTTTGGGGTGAGTTTCTCTATCTTGTCATTATGTCCAGAAAATAATAGAAGAAAGAGAGAGAAAAGACAAAAATAACAAGACCAGAAGAAAAGAAACAAAACTAACTAGAAGGAAACAGAAACAAAATAAGATAAGAAAAAAAATCAAATGAGGGCGCCTGGGTGGCTCAGTGGGTTAATGCCTCTGCTTTCGGCTCAGGTCATGATCTCAGGGTCCTGGGATTGAGGCCCGCATCGGGCTCCCTGCTCAGTGGGGAGCCTGCTTCCCCCTCTCTCTCTCTGCCTGCCTCTCTGACTCCTTGTGATCTCTCTCCCTCTGTGAAATAAATAAATAAAATCTTAAAAAAAATCAAATGAGAAGTAAAACAGAACAAAACTATAGACTAGATCTTGGGTGTATTTTGGTCAGTTTGTTAGAAGAAACTAGATCCCAAAATAGGAAAGACAGTAAAACTTACATATATATGCAAAAATAAAATAAAAGACAATGAAAGCAACCCAAAAATAAAATAAATATATATAATGTATATGTAAAAATAAAAATTAAAAAGAATAAGAAATAGAATTGATAAAATAAGTAAGTAGGTGGAAAAAAAACCCGAAAGTCTAAGGGGTAATAATAAGACCTGTGGGAAGTCATAATGCCTGGCTAGATAAGATTTAATAAACATATGCCTCCCTGGGTGAGACTAGTTGAAAAGCAAAGAACGAGTGTCTGGAAAATTTGGCCTTTTTTAAGGTTTCTGGACTGAAAACAGCTGGATCATTGTTGCACTTCAATGCACTCATCTAGGGAGTAAATCCTTAGAGGAGAAACATTTATCTTTGGTGGTCACGTACTCCCTGCCTGCATGTGCATCATGAGCACAGCTCGTTCTAATCACACGATATTCCCTATATCACTGTCCTGATTATTAGATCTTCGCAGTCCTTTTTGTTTCTCTTATCCCTCTGATATATTGATATCATTCATAATAAAAGTGGAGGCAGAGCTTGGCTTGGGACCTCCTGCCATTACAGCATTTCCTTTCCCTTCCTCCTTTCACCTCCTCATCCACTTGCCCTCTCCTTTCTCCTACTTAGGTGTCTGGAGTGTTCTTTTCATTTGCTGCCTCAGTGATTGCTGGCCAAACCTAACAAAAACCATGACTGCTATATGCTGTTCTCCCCAAGGGCTGAGTTTCTCTTTGATCAATAAACTTGGTGCTGGCTGGTTGTTCCTGCTGATCTTCGAGGGAGGTGCCTGTGCGCTGATTCTCAGTGCCCTTTCCCTGGTAGAATTGCATCCCCCTTGCCAGGGGGCCGGGCTCAACATAAGAGGCTCTGGATGGCAGTATGTAGCACTGTTTTGCTCCCTGAAGGCTTTCAGCACAGATGTGGGGGATGAAAATGGTGAGGCCTTGATCTCTAGCCCTGGAGTCCAAAGTTTGTGTTCCTTACTCTGCAGTGAGCCCTCACAGAAAAGCAGTCAATCATCTTGTCTCCCTGGTTTCTGTCCAAACTCTTTGTTGCCCAGCCTGTGACTGAGCTTTTTATCTCAGGCACATGACTGAGTTTCAAGTCTCCAAACTTTACAACTCCTGTGGCATGGACCTGCACTATTCCTCCTGCGGGAGGGAGGGGGATCTCACTGTGCTTCTGCCTTTTGCCGGGTCCCTGTCCTGAGAGTGGTTGTGCAACCATACATTGGTTCTCAGTTTATGGCCACACCAAGCAGAAAGCTGGTGCCTAGACTCACTGTTTTCAACTGGCCTCTCTGCTCTGATGCCTGGCATTGCTGCCACACACGCTCCCCCTACCCCGTTCTTCTTGTGACCCAAGGGATCCTGTAACCTCGCTTTCCCACTTGGTTTTCTGCCCTGCTTCATCCCCTCAGAACCTTTAAGCCAGGTACATCCCTCACTGTAGCAGACCTAAAAGTTTTGATTTTACACTCTACCGCTTATAATACTTTATAGTAGCCTCCTTAAGAAGGTTCCCTCCCCTTGCAGTATCCTCCCACATACCACCCCAGATTCACGTCTCCACACCTCCTACTTTACAAAAAGCGGTCGCTTTTCTATTTGTAGAATTGCAGCATTTCTTTTCTCAAATTTTTGATTGATTTCACAGGTCTTCAAAATGATTTGATAGCTATCTAGCAAAATTCCTGGGACCAGATGAACTTAGGGACTCCTATTCCTCTGCCATCTTAACTCTCTAAGTGCACCTTGTTTTTTTTTTTTTCGCTTAATGATATATCTTGGATATCATGCTATAGCCCGGCAGAGAGGGAGTCTTCATTGCATTATTTAAATAATTTTTTGAATTAAGTTAAAACACGCATAAATTTTACTACCTTAACCATTTTTAAGGGTATAGTAGTATTAGCTACATGCATATTGTTGTACAACAGACCTGTAGAACTTCCTCATCTTATAAAACTAACACTCTGTTCCCATTGAACAATGCTTTTTTCCTTCCTCCAAGACCCTTCCAACCACCATTCTTCTTTCTGTTTCTATGAATTTGAATTTGATTACTTTAAGCACTTCCTATCTGTAGTATCATGTAGTATTTTTATCTTTTCATGACTGGCTTATTTCACTTAGCATAATGTCTTTAAGTTTCATCAATGTTGTAGTAGCATATGACAGGATTTCCTTCTATTTTAAAGGCTGAATAATATTCTACTGTATGGATAGGTCACATTTTGTTTATCCATTCATCAATAGATGGACATAAATTTTGCTTCTACCTCATGGTTATTGTGAATAGTGTTTCAGTGAACAAGAATACAAATACCTCTTCAAGATCTTGTTTTCAGTTCTTTTGTATATATACTCAGAAGTAGAATTGCTGGATCATATATTAATTGTATTTTTTAAAGATTTTATTTATTTATTTGACAGAGCAAGAGAACACAAGCAGGGGGAGTAGCAGAGGGAGAGGGAGAAGCAGGCTAAGCAGGAAGCCCGACATGGGGCTTGATCCCAGGACGCCAGGATCATGACCTAAGCCAAAGGCAGACGCTTAACTGACTGAGCCACCCAGACATCCCTAATTATATGTTTTAATTTTTGAAGAATCGCCATACTGCTTATGATAGGGGCTACACCATTTTACATTCACACCAACAGTGCATAGGGTTCTAATTTCTTTACATCTGTATCAATACTTGTTATTTGCTGTTTTTATTTAATAGTGGTCATCTTAATGAGTGTGAAGTGATATCTCATTGTGGCTTTGATTTGGATTACCCCGATGATCAGTGATATTGAACATCTTTTCATAGACTTCTTGGCCATTTGTATATTTTCTTTGAAGAAATGTCTACTCAAGTCCTTTGGCCATTTTTAAAATCCAGTTATTTGTTTTATTGTTGTTGACTTGTAGGAACTCTTTATATATTCTGGATATTAACTCATGATCAGATATATGATTTGAAAATATTTTCTCTCATTCAGTAGGTTACATTTTCAGTCTGTTATTGCCTTTGCTACACAGAAGTTTTTAAAAAAATTTTAAGATTTTATTTTATTTTATTTTATTTTTAAGATTTTATTTTTAAGGAATCTCTATACCCAGTGTGGGGCTTGAACCTACAACCTCAAGATCAAGAGTCATGCTCCAATAATTGAGCCAACCAGGTGTCCCAGAAGTTTTTACATTTGATAGTTTCATCTGTCTATTTTTGCTTGCTGCCTGCACTTTCAGTGTCATGTCCAAGAAGTCATTGCCAAATCCATTATCATGAAGATATTCCCCTATATTTTATTCTAGGAGTTTTATAGTTTCACGTCTTAATACAATTTGAGTTAATTTTTCTATATGGTGTAAGGTCAGGGTCCAGCATCACTTTTTTGCATGTGTATATCAAGTTTTCCCACTATCATTTGTTGAATTGACTATTCTTTCTTCATTGTGTCACCTTGACAACTTTGTCAAAAATCATTTAATCATATATGCAAGGGTTTACTTCTGGACTCTCTAGTCTGCTTGGTCTATATGCCTGTATTTTTGCCAGTGCCATACAGTTTTGAGAACTGTAACTTTGTAATATGTTTGAAAATCAGGACACGTGGGGCCTTCAGCTTTGTTTTTCTTTCTCAAGATAGGCTTCCCCAAGTTTTTGGCTATTAGCGGGTCCTTTGAAGCTTCAAGTGAATTTTAGGATTATTTTTTCAATTTCTGCAAAAGATGGCATTGAGATTTGGATAGTGGTTGTGTTGATTCTGTAGAACACTTTGGGAAGTATGGACATTTTAACAATTTTAAGTCTTGTCCATGAACCTGAGATGTCTTTCCATTAATTCGTGTCTTTAGTTTCTTTCATCCATATCCTGTAGTTTTCATCGTATAAGTCTTTCACCTCCTTGGTTAAATTTATTCCTAAGTGTTTTATTCTTTTTTTTAAAATTTTTTTAATTTCATTTTTATTCTTTGCCAAAGGGGTACAGGTCTGTGATTCATCAGGCTTACATCTTTCACAGCACTCACCAAAGCACAA